>JAPDKR010000062.1:0-164613 GCA_027569675.1 Penicillium crystallinum
ATTAACGAAGTTCGTAGAAAGGAGGTTATTCGTTATATATATGGGAAATCAATTTTGGGAAAATTTTTAATCCGTTATATAGAGGAATTCGTAATATAGAGGTTCGTTATATGGAGGTTTGACTGTATACTCTTTTGTATGGAAAATTTTGCTTTCGAATCTCTCTGACTCTAGACCTACAACATAGGGGGAAATGGATACCCTGTATTAGAAACGAAGTAAGGAGAACATTACTCCGTCCACGCAATGCCAAGTGATGCGGATGGACTAGCAGCTCTCAAATATGCACGTGCAGGTGTAAAACAGGAGAAGTATCGCACCCTCATGCTTCGGAGTATGTAAAAGCGCCGTGCAACTACGCAGATCAAGTCTGACCAATCAGTGCCCTGGGAACGATATTGGAAGATGGGAGACTGACTGGGTACGATGTTGTAAATCCACTTTCTCGTTTGAGTTTCCCTTCAAGCGCATAGGAGCTGAACAATACCTGGAAGGTATTTAGGTACTCTGGACTACCTGTGTACCTAAGGTACCTACCAGGTAGGTACATGCATACATGTAGTATGATACCGGCACGCTCGCTACGGCCGCAATTCCGAAACTCCGTTCTCCGTGCCGATGGCTAGTCTCATAAACTAGAGCCGAAACCCAAGAAGGAAACGATATGTTGCTCAGCCCTGCCAAAGTCTTCTCAGCGGGGCGAGACCCATACGAGAATGCCATCGGAAGCCGACAGAACGATCCACTCCGAAAGAGAAAGACATCCGAATATCCCAAAATCCCAAAATCAATGTGATATTCGCCATGCAAAGCTGTCAAAATTGCCAGGAACAATCGTTCCCACATCATCGCTGTCTATAGACACCCAAGGACCAAGCTGCCCGCAGAACAGCCAGACCCCAGGCCATGCCGATACTATCTCGCAGAACATTCAATTTACTACCCTTGACCTCCCTCCATCCAACAGGCACCTCCGCCACCGGGATATGAGCAAACTCAGCCAGCATGAGCATCTCGACATCAAAGATCCAGCCCTCGGAATGCATATACGGGACAATGTAAGGCAGCGCACCGCGCGAGAACAACTTGAACCCACACTGCGTATCCTGAACAGTAGCCGTCTTCGGGGGCGTCATAAGCCACAAGATCAAATGGAACGAATGCATCAAGAAATTGCGAAGCTTGGATCTCTGTAGCACAACCATTAGCATCAACGCACACTTTCCCTCACATGGAATGCAAATCATACCTTCACCACAGCCTCACTCCCAACCATATGCGCCCGCGATCCAACAGCAACCCCACGCCCCCTGGAATCCTCCACATCCCGACAAGCCCCAACAAGCTTCCCCAAATCCCCAAACTTGCTCGCCCCATCCGCATCCGCAAAAACAACATACTCGCCCCGCACATGTCGCATCCCATGCGTCACCGCCCCGCCCTTCCCACGATTACATGTCAAATTGACCACGCGGATCGTGCCAGGCGGGATATGTACCCCCTCGCCAGCCTGCGGTGTCCAGGGACCCGCGTTGCCCTTCGGGTGCAGAGATAGCTGGTGGTCGCGCGCGAAGCGGAATGCGACTTCGTCCGTGCGGTCAGTGGAACCGTCTGAGACGATGATGATTTCCCAGCCGCGATCTGGGACGGTGGGTCCGTTCGGCTTGCGGTTGCGCATTGAAGTGGTTTCCATTGCTGGGGCTGGGGCGGTGGTGCCGTACATGCGCTCTAGGTAGTTGACGGCTTCCTCCAGCATGCCGGATAAGCGGTCTTCTTCATTGTAGGCTGGGACGACGACGGACATGAAGAGCTCGGCTGGGTCAATTATGTGGGTTGTGGGTGTTTTGCGGTCGGTCGTTTTGGAGTTCAGGGTGTCGAGCCAGCAGGGTAGGGGTTTGGGGTCTGTGACGGCGCCATCTTGGGCGAGGGTCCTATATTTCTTTTCTTCTGGTGTTGGGTCTCGTGGGACGGGCGCGACGAAGAATATAAATAGAGAGAACTAAATTGAGGCTGGCGTGTTAGGAAGTTTGGAATTGGGGTCGGGGGGCGTGCGGAGTGTCACCCGCGCAATTTGGTGTAAGCGGAGCGGGGAGATGGACGTACCAGGACAAAGAATCCTAGTAATGTGGCTAGAACAGCAACGAGTATGATGTGGAGTGGGATCTCGGTCATGGTTCTGACGCATTGGCGACAGACCTCCCCCAAAGCTGCCGCCATTGTGAAGGTCGAGCTACACGTCAGACGCGGAGGAGAACTGCGGAATGGGGAGACGCGAGTGATACCCGAAGGGAGATGGCACTTAGGTCCGAGAACGAGATTGGTTATTCATAGAGTAGAGGACGAATGATCCTCGAGCTCCATCTGGAGGGTAAGGGAGGAGAAGAGAGGGGGGAGAATGTTAACGTTGCAAGTTGATAATCGCCAGCTTGTCCTTTTATCGGCAACGCGCAAGCTTCCGCGAAATAAACTGCGCTCCACTGTAGAGAGGAGCCACGGTTCGTTGAAACTAATCTATTTGTTAATTTATTCTTCGCTTAGCCTTCGTCTGAAGAGGATTTGGGGCCAAGTTTGACTTATAGTATTTACGGCGTTATGGTGTATTCTGTAGATCGTGTCGGCGCTCTATACGCGTTTACCCCAAATCGAATAGATCGACCCTTTCTTATACTGCGCCATGAACACATAGCTGGAGACTTCATATAAAAGAGAAGCTGGTTTCAATTGAACATTGCTTCATGCTGCATCCTTCATTTTCAGCAGTAGTGTCAGAATTGAAGGCTCTGGGTAGCTGCGCTCAAATCCATCAGGCTGGAATGTCGGCTAGTTTATAGATCTATTGCTGCAGAGAAATCCAAATGTACCTACCTATTTTATACAGTAGCCCTCACACAAGTAACAAGCATGCCTCCAAATAAACGAAACCCCCTACCAAACATTCGATGTCCAAGATGTCTTTCCGATCAGGTTGGCATTCCACAGAAAGGGGGGAATTGGAGGAAGACGACAGCACCTTGGTGATGGGAGCAAAACCAAGGATAACGACCTCCAGAATATGCCCAACACAAAAATTCCATGCTAGGCATCAATTAAGCCTTGGTTAGTTCTCCAGGAAGCTCAATTGAATGCTGTCGCTTGCGACAGTTGCATAACTTGGCTCGAATGACACAACACAGCGTTCACAATAAGTGTTCGAATACTGCTTGCTGGCCAAACCCTTACCTTCAAAGCCCCATGAAACGGAGGTAATTGCGGAGAGCACAGCAGAGAATCTCCGGGAGAATGAAGTTGTGATTTGGACACTTCCTAGGTGGATAGGAAGGCACTGGAAACAAAACTTCAATATCTTCAATTCAAATACTTTCCTTCAAGTATATCAGATCTCTTCTACTCTCACAGCTTCACAACTTCTGTTCCTCTTCACATCCTCTCTCCATTCCCCGATGAGCAGATCATCTTCAGTCACACGCCCTCATTTCTCTAACTCCACATAACAACCTCCCATTCACCCAAGCAGCAAAGCATAACAATCAAAGTCTTGGAAAATCCAGCCGATTTGTCCACAACGTGCCTCAATACAATCCCTCCGGGTGGAGTGGAACAATGGTCCGGGTCCAGCAAATCCAGAGAATGACTAAAGCGAGAATCCGAGGCTTTGAAAGAAAATCATCCACGGTGGAATAGCACAGCCCAGTGCATTGCAAGATCTGAAAGGCAGTTCAGACATCCGAAGAACCAAAATCACAGACAAGATATGATCCGTGGGCAGAAGGAATCCCCATGAAACCAATATCCAGGTAGACGCAAATCCATGTAAGTCCTTGGAGGCTGATCCATTGGGAGGCAATCCATGGTCCAGAGAGCGATCTGTCATCTGATATCTGTCGTATCTCGGTGGCCCGGATCATTATATCCAGGTAATAAAGAGAGGGACGCCCCTTCGAGCATGTACGGAAGGGGCCTACGGGGATTTCGTGCTCAAGGAGGGCAGGGCACTCATCCGAAGGAAAAGATAAAGAACAAAAAACGAAGCCCCAAGGATCCCACTAGCCCCGAGATGATCCCTCTCGACAGGTGTATTTCACACCACGCCAAGAGAGCAACAGTTCCAGCAGTGACCCCTCCTCCATGGGTCAGACTCCCTGCATCTCCAGGTCGACGTTGGAAGTCTCTGTTTCTAATGAGTGAATATTGCCATAGAGGTAAGCAGGGGACTCTGCAATGGGTGCAAGTTCTTGTGCCAATTTTGTAGGTGTGAACCGTCGCGTCTGATCGTATGTCATCCATCGAGTGAACTAGTATATGGTCAGCCCTTAAAATACAATAGTACGTGGGAGAAGATAAAACAGACCGTTGCGATCCGCACTCCAAGCCAAAGACACCTCCACCTCCTGGGATCCACTGTGGAATTTTCTTCAATTGATGGTCTCTCATCTTCCGTAGGAGCCCCCTCAAAGAACCCCTTCGGATAATAAACCTGGCTCCATGCTTGCCCTCTGATTAAAAAGTCTTCCGGTAATTGTTTGCTATCTTTGCCGCCTCCAGGCGGAAATGATTCATCCTC
Organism: Penicillium crystallinum; assembly: GCA_027569675.1. Classification (NCBI taxonomy): domain Eukaryota; kingdom Fungi; phylum Ascomycota; class Eurotiomycetes; order Eurotiales; family Aspergillaceae; genus Penicillium; species Penicillium crystallinum. Next base: position 4,562 of record JAPDKR010000062.1, read on the forward strand.
AATGTTAGATATATCCTCGCCGCAACGGAACAACGTGTTCAAGTATGTCGTTAGCTGCAGCCACGGAATCAGCGGCTCCAATCGCTGTATAGCAGCCGGATTGAGCGTGAGACACCAGACAAATGCCATGGAGATGTGAACACTCGGGTACATATTCTGATCACCGGTTTGGCCAAGCATGATGATGAGTGTATGAAATGCAAGAGAACTGGCTTGGAACACAAGCTGGGACGAAATGTCGGTGTATACCGTCACATCAATGGTCTTTGCACTAGATGCCCACTGCATTGCCAATAGCGTATCTTCTATCGTGGGGTTGTGTCTCAACGCGAAATCTTTTTCCATGACTCCTTCTGTTTTGCCATATTCGAATATCGCCGCGATATTACAAGATGTGATCTGAGCGCCCTGCTGTCCATGTTTGCCTACCCGGCGGATTTCCGCGCGCAAAGTGTCGAGGAACCCAGTCGCTCGCGCAACAAACACATCGGCTGGGGGACGATGTTCCTCTTCCACAAAAAGGGCGCTATGAGTGGTCACGAAGGAAGTGATCAAATTTCGCTTATGAGGAGGTAGATTTATGAGAGGCTCGGCCAGCTGTCTCATGCTATTCAAAGCATTTGGGAAAGGGGTCACGCTGATCACCGCTTTCGTGTAGTGAAAGAACTGTTGGAGAAGATCCGGGCGCGCTAAGACAGCTAGATGATGCTGTATCCGCCCATTCTCCGTACTCCCACTGGCATATTGGTTGTACCAGTATCTTGAGACCCCTGCCCAGAGGTCCCGTTCCTTTTTGTCGGAATCTTCTACCGCCATCCGGTACCGAGCTAGGTCCCCCAAGCACTCAATCCAAGTCTCTCTGAAATCCGGGACACTTTCCAGTAGAAGCGTCATCATTGAGTACGAAAGGTAAATGAAATCGAGCATGTACTCCATTGAGAGAGGGAGCTTTTGACGCAACAGCTCCAGGAATGAGTGTACCCCGTAGCGCCACATGCGCGCTGGCATGGCGTATTTTGTTGCTAGCTGTCTAAGCACTTGACTTGCTGACGGATGCTGAGAGGCCAGGAAAAAATCATGATGCTCGTAGAGGAGTGTTCGGTGTACCGTAACAAGCACCTGCCACTGATTTGGCGATAGTTCAGCCTTTGCTCGAGCCTGTTGTTCCCTGTCGATTTCGATACATTTCTTTTCCACCATAACCAGTCCAGTATATATTCCACGCACTTCGTTGATTAGTTGCTCCTCAGTGATAGGATGCGTGGCTGGTTGTTTGAACATTTCGTCGACAATCGGTTCTGCATCCTCCATTTCGGCATTGGGGTCTGGTGGTACATCGCTATGTTCATGTTTCTCTGTGTATACTCTTGATGACCCTGGTTCCTGTTCGCTGTGATCACTGTTTTGTACGCCATCTTGTACCTCGGCAGCAGTTTGACTCATCACAGCAGCGGGTGTTGAGCACGACCTTGGTAACTCTGGACGTGTCGCAGAGCCCTGAGCTAACTGTGATGCAAGTTCTAACTTGGAAACACTGGTATCAATATTATGTCCCGTGACACCTTCATCTTGGATTTCATAGACACCGCCTTTTAACCGCGGGGAAGGTGAAGCCGAGACCGACACCCGCTGATGCTCTCTAGTATTTAGGAAGCTGTGTCTGCGGGGAGTCTTCCCTATGCCAGCACGAGCAGAACCTTTGATTGCTCGTCTTCCCTGGTAACTGACTGTTTCAAAGGTGCAATCATCCGCTGTGACGCCAGTCGATTGCGCACCGGAGATCGAGAAACTCGCACAGCGGCCCTGGGCACCCATTGATTCTGATCTGAATTCTTTTGATAGTAATCTTTTTAACGGTCTCCTACAATTCCATTAGCTCGCATCCCGGTAATAACATCCGGTTCTGGACTTGCCTGGGTGACACGTCAATAACTTTGTCTGCAACCCTGGCCTTGGCATCCATTTTGCAACAGTTTCGCCGGTTTGGCCTCTCCTTGCGACGCAATGTGTCGGCCATTTCAATCACAAATTATCTGAGGACAATTAGTGAGTCAGTCTGTGAAGTAATATCGAACCCCACGTACTAACGGTTCAGATTCTGAAATAATATAGTCAAATTAGGCTCACGTTTCGTCATTTAACACACACAGATTGGGCACAGTTAGGTGCTCAGATTAAAATGAGAAGTTTAGAAGAAGGCACCACGTAATATAGGGAAAAGGCCCCGAGCTTTACAAGGCAGCCAATGCGCCCGGGTACCTGGGGGTGCTTCTGACTAGACTTGTTTTTTCGGGTAATCAGTCGTAATGTATTCCGTACTTGGTTGCCTCTTTGTACCTACCTAATCTTCTAGCAGCCACTTGATTCCGATGTATGGACAAGGAATATTTGAATAGCTATTTGGAAGAATTCGAGGGCTTTCCAACCCCTGATTGCCTGCATCAAGATGTTGCTTAACAGGAAGAAAAGGCTGGATCACTGCTGCCGTGGATCTTCAAATCTAGGCATGCTCGCCTCACTCATGTATATTATGGTTCTCAGGGATACGGCCACTTCGCGCTTACTCAAGAGAATCAAACACGCAATTTCAGACAGCTGATCGATTTGCCAATTCACAGATGCCTCATTTGACCGTTTCACACTTCAATCCTGGGTTGTCTATCTCATCTGCCAAAGTGTTTGTGCCATACACCAATGCGCGATCTAGGACCCAGAAACTTTAGAAGCCAAGGGGCTGCCTATGCCTGCCTTGTACTGCCGATAGATCATTGTTTGACCCTCCCCGATTCACCGCTATTTTATACCGAATTGATCACACCGGTTCTTCGCATTGCTAATGTTTAAGAATTATCTAGACCCAAGCTTCAATGTCCCCATGAGAACTAGAGCTGACTTGCCCTGATTCTTTGTTCTGTTCTAAGTTGGGCTGCCTCGAAAGTGGGATGCTCAGGGTTCGGGGCCCTGGTTGAGTGTTGACTAGAGAATACTCTGCGCGGCTTTCCGGCTTCGCCTCGGCCCAAATGAGGCAATAGTTGGTCAATGAGTATGTTTTAATTGGCCTTCATGGGGAGGATGGGCTATATCGCGCACACACCATCAGCCTTGTGTGTCACCCGGTACCCGGGAGTCGGAACCCATTCAATGTTCGATAATGCCTCATCATGCGACAAACAACCTTGGAAATGGGCTGATCTACCGGGTTGCCAGAGGGATACCCACGAGGCACCACATAGTGGATTGGATAATGTTCAGGTGATAATTCGACTGAGGGGATTGGAGCTGCCGTGATTATACCCTGCTACCTGATATCAGAATATCAATATATTGCTCAAGATACAGTCATATACTATAGACAAGTCGATTTTGGCCGCAAGGTATGCGGCCTTGAAGAGCTGCGATTAGTCAGCATACAGGTGTATTCCTTGCAACAGGACTTTCCGATGTATAATCTGTAAGATTAAGATTCTTAATTTTAGAAACATATCCATGTCTCGTACTCCATACTGCGTTTAGTACGATTTGCCATGCCGTATAGTACAATACATGTGGGTCTAGTACAAATGGGAACAGCAGACTACCTCAATGAAGTTATAGGCTACAGTTGGACCAATTCATACCAGCCACCTCACACAAAACGTCCGTTGTTTGCACCCTAATTCCAGGCTAAAACAAGTGGCTTGGCTTGATGATGTTAGATGAGCGTTAAAAAGTCTGGGCTGAATCTGGGCAGAGTATATCGCGTAAGCACCCGCAATACCGCTTGGAACACGCATTGTAAGGAGTACGGAGTACGTGGTTATAAGACAACTTCAGTTCTATTGAAGATAATGCTATATTCGAATACGATATATACTCCGTACATGTTCCGTCACATATGCAATAAACAAAGCTGTCTAACCATGTCCTACCAGGTACCTAGGTATATGGTTCGCACGAGGCAACCAGATAGCGCTCCACTTCAAACAAAGGGGAAAGACCAGTGTCAATCCCATATCCTTCGCGGATAATATCCCAAACTGGGTCTGCAAGGGGGTCATGTTGTGTGATAACCACACGGGAAGGGAGAAGACCCCAAGCACACTGAGTCAAAACACCCGGGTGAAAACCCCCCCGCTTTGTTCTCGGTCGTTTTAGTCCCGATAGAATACTCCGTACCCCTGGAAACAATCTGCATTTGTAGTGTGAATGACAGGTATGCATTAAGCTCGCAGCAAATATGCAATAGGTGTGTAACGGGGGTTTAGCGCGCGGGGAATGAGACTGCAGATTCACCCGGGCAAAAAGATAGAGATACGACCAAGGTGCTGGGTACTCAGGGATCTTCATGCATCGCATGAAAGAGTACGCCAAGGCTGCATGAAGTACGGAAAGGAAATGATGTGATTGGTACTGGCATTTCATATTCATCTGATACGGGGTTATTTGTTTCTGTCTGGTGATTGATAGCTTCACCTTGTGTTTGCCTCGGAGGGCATGGGAGTTTATTTGGTGCTGAGAATTGGCAATGTGACCTTCCGAATATGAGGCAAAATGATAGAATGGGTTTGAGATATGTAGTTTGACTCTAGGCAGCCTGGGCACAGGTACTCCGTAGGCAGATGGGAGAATTAGATTCCAATACCTGGGTGCATGGGCCCGGAGTACGTGCGGAGTACCTGGATGGGCACATACCGAGACTACGGCACAGGGATGTGATGAGGTGCTGGTCGCTCATGACTTGCCAGGTAGGTAGGTGGGAAACACATGCGATCGGACGAGGACTAAAGGGTAAATAGGGAGAGAAGTGTAGCTGAAGACCTCACGTCAGAGAATCCACGTCCCACACACCTATGGCCATCCATTTATTACATAGGAGCAAACCTCGGATTGGGATACTGGCTTTTGTCGTTGACTGACTCGAGGACCTGGGTAAATGTGCCAAGTTCACCAATCCCTGGGCACGATTACAGGCCCCAGACAATCTATCCAGGATCGGAATCCTTCTGCTGTATGTATTTGGGCGGATCACATCACGTGAGCCAAGGGCTAGACTTTTGCAAACCCTACACTGCTGCGCAAGCTCGGAAGAATAGACAATTCTGCCAAGACCGGAAAGCGGAAGAGGTTGTCAATATAATGTGATTCGAAGGATTGTTTGTCATTAGTTACCTAGGTCCTATCTTGGATTTAGCCCTGCCCTACATAGAAAGCTTTGACCAGTCAAATCCTTCCTCCTTTCTCCGCGTACTCATTGTTAGTCTGAATGCACTCTTTTCCATGAAGACCTGGCTAGTGACATAGGACCTATATCTATAACTCTGTTCATATTTGGCAATAAGCAAATGGAGATACAAATGCCCCATGGCCAATTAAGCTAGTGTATGAACTACAGGGATATGAGGTTAGTTGCAATGTGGAAGACATGGCGTAGAATCACTGAAAAATGGGAAGTATGCTGGCGAGTCTCACTCCTGAATACCCTTTGGTAAAGCAATGAGCAGAAGGAAACCAGATGCTCAGAATTACTACAATCCCAGTTCGAGAAACAATTTGCTCAGAATGTACATTTTATCTAGGCACTCTATAAGCACTGCATATCTTCAAATAATGATTGTATACAAAAGCTCAGTAACAATCCAAATACAATCGCAAATGTTACCGCGTCTGAACGACGTCATAAATCCAGAATCAAAACAACAAACGTCCACCCTCACACTTTCTAGCCAAATCACTTAAAATCAATACATCAACTCTCTCATACACCCTTTCAACGAATTACCTAGGTAATCAAAGAAACCAACCAGCGGGATAAATGAACCCCCTCCGCCTTGCCGCGCGACATCTGAAACCAGCACAGCCCATCTCCACGCGCAAAACAATCAGCATTGCAGCCACCAAAGCAAAACCAACCGCCACGATGTCAACATTCACAATCCCAGACACAAAATTACCGGTCAACAGTATCCCAGACCTATCACAGAATGATCTCCTCTCATTCCCAGCCTTCAAGGTGTGGATCAAGACCCTCCAGCAATCCCTCGCGCGACAAGACCACCCCACCCACGAGTTCCACAAAGACCCCTACGTCCTTCGCAAAATCGACATCCAAGCCATTGACCGCTTCGGTGGCGGGAGGTTAGGCTTCATCAAATTGAAAGCAGAGGTATCAAATAGCCAGGGCGAGACATTGCCAGGCAGCGTATTTCTGCGGGGTGGCAGTGTCGCCATGTTGGTGAGTTGTATTCCCCCGAAAGCCTTGACCGTTTCTCCAAATTGGGTAAATGATAGGAGAAGGATGAGTTTAAATTAATTTTCCTCTCGGTACACTTGCACATCTGGAGGATAGAATACGCCGGTTTTCTCTAGTGCGGAGTAAACATTGTCGTGTTCTAATTATATTCATAGCTTGTCCTCCAACCGGATGATGTATCCACACCGACTGATAATGACAAGCGCGCTATCCTCACTATTCAGCCCCGTATTCCTGCGGGCTCGTTGGGGTTCCCGGAGATTCCGGCGGGCATGCTGGATGATAGTGGGACGTTTGCTGGTGGTGCGGCGAAGGAGATTCAGGAGGAGACTGGGTTGCGGGTTGAGCAGGAGGAGTTGATTGATTTGACTTGGTTGGCGTTGCAGGCTGCGCAGGAACCTGGGGGTGGGGAGCGGCTTCAGAGTGCTGTTTATCCGTCGCCTGGTGGGAGTGATGAGTTTATTCCGTTGTTTTTGTGTCAGAAAACTATGCCGCGGAGGGAGATTGAGGAGTTACAGGGGAAGTTGACGGGGTTGAGGGAGCATGGGGAGAAGATTACGCTTAAAGTCGTGCCGTTGGCGAATTTGTGGAAGGAAGGGCTTAGGGATGGGAAGACTTTGGCTGCTTGGGCTTTGTATCAGGGGTTGAAGCAGGAGGGATTGCTTTGAGATTTGGAATCAAAATTGAATATTGAGATGGTAGGGAGATATGGAAAGATGTTGATAGATTTGTATATATTTCCTGGTAGTTTGTTTCTAGTATTTACTTGTGCACCGATATATGTGATGGTGGCTGGACTACTGATTCACAGTTTCCACTTCTTCGCTAGTTCAATGCCCTCTGCGAGTGTTCCAACTCTCGCATCAATGGCATAGCCCTCTTCCTCGAGCTTCTTCAAATCATCAAAAAGAGAAGCCAAAGGAAGAGTAAAGCACTCAATGAACTCGTTATCCTCGAGTTCGGGCTTCGGGTTCTTGTTCTCAGGAAGAGACATGTCAACCTGGACATGGACCATATGCAAGTTGGTATTACAGAGCCCAGGGTCTGACGCATCACATAGTTTTGTTAGCTATCACTCTCTGACGACAAAAGATAGAGTCAGAAGATGCTAGAAGGGTATAGACCACGCACCATTGAACATCAACGGACTGGTCTGCTCGGCGACACCCACATAGCCAGTCTCTTCCTTCAGTTCCCGCACAGCACACTGTTCAGGCGTCTCGCCTGCATCAATGAGCCCCGCCGGAACTTCAACGACAACTGCATCAATGGGGGGCCGGTATTGTTTCTGTAGAAGAAGTTGGGCGCCGGTATCTGTGTTCAAGATGGCGACAATGCCAACGCCATCAAGTTCAATACCGGCAGGGCGAGTCTAAGAAAACGCGGTTAGCAACAAATAGCTCAACTTGGACCATTGAATAAACGAGGCTCTGAGGTAATTCTCCTAATACGAGGATTAGGGTTGAACACCGCGCAGAATGCATTTTCTAATGCAAGTCAATGCCCGGTATCGGCTGATACGGAGCTGGGCAACACCCGGGTTTATGACGGCCAAGTATTCCATACGCCTTGACCAGCTGCAAGGCCCCATCAATGATGACCCAAGATCCACAGCCTTGATGGGGCTGGATCTGATACCTGAGCTTGGTTTGTCATGCAGATGACCTTCCAGTCGTGGCAGCCCACTATGGGAGCCTGGGTGAGTGTGGCTTGGATATACTGTGGGACATATATACCTCGGATATTGACCAAGATTGCGCAAACTGCGGATAGCTCTAGAATAGAAAGAAACAGGTCTTACCGTGCGCTCAGCTGATTCCCATGTTCGTTGGACGCCGAGAGGGTCAGTGTATGTTGTTTTGACCATGCGAGCCCAGCGGGCTTCGCTGGGGTTCTGTTTGGTAGTGATGTGTCAGTTGTTTGCCAACACTTCTCTGTGAACAGTGTTTGGGCTTCGGTCTATACATGGATTGGGGTGTTGTCCACGTATAGATGGAGCAAACAACATACCAACGGTTCCCGTGCGAGGAGTTTTGATTTAGCCTGCGTGGGGGCTGACATCTTGACGGGCTCACTGAGTAAAGTCCAACAGAAAAGATTCACAGCCTTGGAACCCGGGTTTGGGGAGTAATGGCCAATTGAGTACTGGTCTGTCTATTCTAGCTCGGGCACCTAATCCCCACGCAAACAGCAATGGCAGTGACCTCGGGAGGGGTGATAGCGGGGTAATCCTTATCTTATCGACCCTTTTGACCAGCTGCATTCATCCGATGTATGTTTATGCACCTGGCAGTCAGTGACGGGATAACTACTACGTGAGAATAAAGCAAACATTCCAAGGGAGCTTTTCCAGCACAGCTACTGGCAAGATTATACCAGGACTCGGTACAATCTTGGTCAGTCATTTTGGTTCAAGGGGTTGAACATATCGCAAGAATATACATTGAGCACGCCGTTGACCACCCAAATATGAAGGACCGGAGGAACAATAGGGGATATTAAGAATTAGGTAGCTTATAGATATAGACCAAAGCTTTATGCAAAGAGAGAAGCCTGTTGCTAACAACGCAGCAGGAAAAAGGGAGCACTAACTGGACATAGTCTATTCTCTTGTCAACATGAATTTCATTGTGGATTTTGATGAGAGCATGCACTGAGAACGTTCAACCATCCACGAAACATGAAGTCATCCCTAAACCAAGGAAGCAATGAGCCCCTAACGACCATACGCTTGCTATCATAACATCGTGGGCAAATAATAATTTTTCACTGCAAAACACACTCAAAGACTCGACTGAACATCAGCAGTGACACCGTTCTCAATGACCTTCATACAATCCTCAAATTCAGACCAATGATACATGACAGTCTTTGCACCAAGCTCAGTCAAGGCCTTAGCCATCTTCTTCTGTGTCTCTTCGCCGTTGTAGCTGCCGACATACGCAATGACTGGAATACCGGCGCGGACAGCTGACAAAGCGCCAGATTTACTGTCTTCAATAGCGACCGTCTCCGCAGCAGTCTTGCCGACTTGCTCAAGAGCATGCAAGTAGATAGCGGGGTCAGGCTTGGAGGTAGGCTTTGGCAGAGAAGAAGCAGCACTGAAGACCAAGTTCAAGTCGAAGTACTTGTCCTGTCCGACCTTCTTGATGGAAGCAATCACTCGGCGCAAAGCTGAAGACGAAACGACAGCGAGGCCGTACTTCTTTGAGGCGAAAACTTTCTCCAGCTCCTCGTTGGCACCGATACATGGCTTAGCCTTGGCCTCTAGTTTGGCAATCACCATATCCTCCTCCTTCGTGACGAACTCTTCCAGCTTCTCCGGGGGGATTTGGAACTTGTACTTCTCCTGCAGGGAGTTCATCATGCCGCGGAAGTTTTGGCCGACAAAGTCCCCGATGAGCTGTTCGCCGGTATAACGGATGGTGAGGTTATTCTCCGCCAGAATCTCATTGGCCAAGTCGGCGCAAGCCTCGAAGGCCAGCTCCTCTGAGAGGACCAGAGTGTTATCGCAATCAAAGAAAATCTCTGTAATCTGAAATTCTAGTTAGTGTCAGTCGTCTAGAGGATGTCTGTTATCTTCGAACCTTAGCCATGACGAAAGTGCGGGATATAGATCCGGGTATTTGTTTATGGAGACTGGGAAATGCGCGTGCGTGGAAGTGCACTGTATGGAGTGTGATCTAGTATGATCTAGAGAGGAATGCGTGATGCAGTATGGAGTAGGTCGAGGACAATTAAGGGAGGAATCAGAAGTCAAGGAACTCGGGAGTATTTAAGCCAGGCAGGAGCGCAAAAGCATGACGCCGCGATCACAATGTAGGGAAACCGGGCCAGAGCGGGAGGGGCTGGTGGGGGTTAGAAGTTTCCAGTACTTTGATTTGGCTGGGAAACTGACTACCAAAACAAGTATCGAGTACTTCCAATCTGGGGATGCGGCCAGATATCCGACCAATCGCTGCACAGACCTCCCAGACACTAGTCCCTTTATCGATTAGCGTTCCTTTTCTACTCCGGACAGGCACGACGTTTGGTTTCACTTCACATTTTCTCACCGGCTCTCTTTCCAGTTCATTACTCTGCTCCGGAAAGACCAGCGTTTGAATATGCCCTGCTAGATACCGAGTCTCGTGACAATATCTGATCATGTCTCGCAGAAGGGGCGTATGCATGCCAAAGTGATTTTACCAAGGTCTGGGCTACCAGAGTCTAGGCCACTCACTCCAACTGCGGTGTTTGATTGGAGAAAACAGGGTGTCACTAAAAGCCTACTAGGTCCGACCTCATGCTGCACGGTCGTGCCTCCGCCTGCTCGCGCTCTACTCAGCGGAGTTCAAGTCCTAGTTCGCAATGAAGACCTCGGGTGACCGGGAAGCAGATGGAGTGAGTATCATATACAACATGGGATGGAATCCCGCTAAAGGCCCGATATCCCGCATGTTAGCCCATATTCCCGTGTCTCGCAGAACGCTAGCGCAGCCAGATATGATCACAGACATGCAGAGCATGCTTGGCGGTTTCAGAGTGATAGAAAGTTCATTATCGTGATCAGTTAGATATAGATATCGGGAGTAGGAAAGTGAATACAATGAGCGAGAGTGGTTTAAATGCTTTAAATCGCAACATATTATGAAAAAGGACAAAAGCAAGACATGTAATTACGTCGGTGTTGAGGGATTTGTTAGCTTAGGCTACCTCGCAATATCGGGCTTAATAAACCACAAGCCGACGTTAGTACACAATTCATACCAGAAAATGGCCCACTCATATATTTCGTCTCCATTTCTTTGCCCGATTGACAGTCAGGGACCAGATAGTACCACCGTTGTATTCATCGCTCCGATCTGGATCCACATTTCCTTACAAGTACCATGATTGGCCAGACTCAAGTCGCGAACGCACCTGTTAATTCCACAACGGTCTTTATTCACATTCGACAGCTCAAAAAATACATCGCAACCTAATATCTCACCGAAGCACGCTAAGCAATCCAGCTAACCCATCACCAACGATCCAGGGTCGGATTTCCATTCTGCACCGGTAGCCGACAAAGCTGAAACGCTCCTAGTTCAACTCCGGAGAACCATTCGGATGTCATATACTTGGCACCGACAGATCTAGTAAGAGAATCTAAAGAAATGGGATCCTCGGACGCTCTCCCGACTCTTGAGTCCCTGCATTTCCCGTCGGCCGAGCAGTCTATCTCTCAAACTCTCTCCTCTTTGCGTCGATCGGCGCTGTCAGTCTCCAACCGACTCCAGTCTATTGAGACCGATGCCACTTTTGTGCAAGAGGTTGCTGACCACTATGGCCTACCATTGGTTGCCAATGAACGCTGCGGAAGCTGGTATATTCCGCCCTCAGCCAAGACTGGCAGTGCTTATTTCAAAAGCACCGATGGGCACACCGGCCAGTGGGACTTTAGCTTCCGCAGGCTGAACTTGCAGCTACTGCCGCTGGCCAAGGAACATGGAGGGTGAGTTCGAAAACAACCCTATGGATTTTCTGGCTTCGATGTATATGGCCGATGTGCGCAAGCCTCAATGAATGAAATGTCCGAGCTGCTCCATCATTTCATGATACTTCTAAAAATTCATGATAAGAAACAGAACAGCTGACCTTTCTGCAGTTGTGTAATTGTCGATTCAACTCGTCGAGGCAAATGTATGTATGATCACCTCCGTTTCGGGTTATCTCCAACCCCTGGCTCGCCGTCAAATTTAAATCCTATTGCCATTTGCTGGTGATAGGCATTGAAACTACCTGAACGCTCTAGTAACCTGATATAGTGATGCCGGACGCTTTATCAAAAACCGTCCCAATCTGGAGTGCCGTTCTCAACAGAGCTCTGTTCCCATCCGCCACTGCATACCACCCAGTTCAGCTTCCTCCCGATTACCTCGGCGCATCGGAAGAGGCACAGATTGAGAACCGAATCGATGGATTCGTGCATTCACTTAAGGTACATTATATCATACCAACATGAACTGTTTCCTACCCTACCGCTTTCTGTTCTCCCATCAGACAAAGGCCCATTAGCTGACTCTTCACACAATCCAGAGTCTGAAACTGGATCTGGATAATCTCCGCCAACAACTAGGTAAACCTATCAAGATCGCCTGGGCCAACAGATCATATTTCCACCCACCAGATCTGGACACCAGCGATGAATACAATCTGCTGGTGCTATGCTCCGCTTCCAGACGAGTTCATGGCGCCGAAATGTCCGAGGGCGGATACATCCAAGGCGCGGGTGACGACAGCGAGGGATGGGCGTATGGGCTGACGCCGCCGGTCTTTTGGGCCAACCAGGCTGTTTTAAAAAGCACCCCTGAAGACGATTTACCGGAGCTCATTGCTAGGTTGGTGGCTGAGCATAAGCGGTTGGATGTGGCACAGGATGCGACGCTCATCTCTCCCACGCGTAATTTGTATATCGGATTGACTGGGGCTGGTGTTGATGCTGGGGGTCGGTATGATCTTGTCATTGATTGCAATGCGAAAGCTGCGGGCGTGGAGGATGACGCGAAGCGACTCAACTTGGGTTGTGATTCGGGGAAATTGGGGAGTCGGGATTTGCGCAAATCTTTGGATAAAGTGCGTGACTTTGTGGCTGCCCGTCTTGGGGCAGATTCCTCGCTGTCGATACTGGTTACCTGTGAAAATGGGAAGGATCTTTCGGCAGGGACGCTTCTGGCGATTGTTTGTTTGTTTTACAATGACGATGGTATGTATGCAATTACCCAGATTGCTCGGGTGATGGATTCAAAATGCTATATGGGATGTAAAAGAAGAACTAACTGTTTCTTTACAGGTGGCTTCGATGCCTCATTAAGCAAGCGTGCGATCAGCAAGCAGTTCATTCGACAGCGTCTAGCCTGGCTCGTGTCGTCGAAACATGATGTCAACCCGTCTCGAGCCACGCTTCAATCTGTCAATGCTTTCCTGATGCAACCGCCGGATTATTGATCTCAGTCAATGCGATGACATTGCATAGCTGGTCGTGTCTGATTTTTACTCGAAGCGCCTGGTTCAATGACAACGCTCGGAAATCGCTCATTCGTTGCTCACAGCCTCCACGATAGCGCCGGCGCTTCCTTGGTCGAGGGAGTTCAGTACATCCATGTCCTCCGCACTGAGGTCGAAACTGAATACATCCGCGTTTGACACGATTCGCTCGGGGTTGTCGGTCTTGGGCAGAGGCACCCAACCTTTCTGCAGGGCATAGCGGATCAAGATTTGCTGAGTGGGCTTGCCGTATTTCTCAGCCACATCCACCAGTGTCGGGTCGTTGGCTTTATAGTTGCGCACGATTGGCGAGTAAGCCTCGACAATGATGCCATTCTTCTTGCAGTATTCGTCGATGACGCGCTGCTGGCACCAGGGGTGGAGCTAGAACGAGAAAAATGTCAGCGACCATGATGGAATAAAAAAAGCGTGCAGAAACGTAGAAATAGAACCAAAAATACGAACCTCAATCTGGTTGACGTGAGGCGGCCACACCTGGGCATATTCGCGCATCTCCTCGATCTGCCCCACACCCCAGTTGCTAACACCAATGCTCTTCGCCTTGCCCTCCGCGTACAGCTTCTCCAGCGCCTGCCACAAAAGCTTGCGCCCAGCAGAGCCCGACTTGGAGGAGTGAATCAAGAACAAATCGACATATCCGTCTGTGCCCCCGATCTTGTGCACGGAAGCTAGCAATTTATCGTAGGTGGCCTCGAGCGAGGCGGCGGGGCTGAGGATCTTGGTGGTCACGAAAACCTGGTCCCTAGGCACGCTGGAGGTGCGCAAAGCTTCCCCAACTTCCGCTTCATTCGCATAGAATTGTGCTGTGTCGATGTGTCGGTAGCCCGCCTCCAATGCCTTCAGGCAGGACTTCACGCACTGGTCTGTCGGGGAGCGGTAGACACCGAAGCCGAGGCGCGGAATGCGGACATTGGAGTTCGGGAGGGGAAGGGTGTCGGTGAATTTAAAAGAGGCTGACATTGTGAGGTGATTATTGAGAGTCTTCAGATATGCGAAAGGGAAACAAGGTACACTGGGAGTTCTGAGTCTTTTGGAATAATCTCCTGGCCCCGCTTTGCGAAAATGAGGTCATTTTGGATGACTAAGATCCCCCCGCCGAGGCCTCCAGGGCTCACAATCACACCTGGACTGTGGCTGGCCGCCGTACTCTCTCCAGTAGCATGGCTTTCCTATCTTTTCTTCTGGTAGAACTGTCATTCCAATTTTCGTACTTTCTTAGATATCTCGCAACTGTGATTATGTCATCTTCAACGAGAGATCTATATTCGCCCACTTCAGGACCATTGCGTGATCAATGTACTGATTTCTCCAAATGCTATTGCGCCATTCAGTGCGGAGTATCATTTCCCATGAACGACAAGGTAGACTGCAGATTTGGTGATCTGATACACATTTACTCATTCATCAGGATAAAACAAAGATCAGATAAATCTGGTCTCTAAATTCGTTTCCAAGGAACGTCTTCGATAAAGCCATGGCTAAAGTTTAATCTTAATGCTAAACAAAGTCCAATGTACATCTGCAGCAGGAAGTATTGAAGGTCTGTCAAGGTTCTCGAGTGGATATGACTGAGAACTTACACGATTACAGATTTCAACTGGCTAAACGGCCATTGTCCCCCTGTAAATTCAAGTTCGCCGTACGAAGTATTCCGTACTGGATACATCATAACCATTCTTTGTTCGGCCTCCGAAGGTCCTCCGAGGCTCATGAATAGCTAGCCCCGCCGTAAGAACCCATTACGGAGTATCATTTGCTTACATCAAAGTGTGGAGAAGGAGGATTCAGGGCAATGATAGCAATGATAGAAATGATCGACACACCCCTTCCCCCAAAACCCGACGTGGAGGAGGGGGCCGTGGCCAGAGAGCCGCATGAGAGGCTGAGACACTGAGCCAAGTGATGTGTCATGGGGGAGACGTTGAAACAGCCCCTTCCTTTGTTCATCATTTCTGATTCTTCAATCAACGTTCGTCTCTACTCCATACAGGTTGACGCTTGTTCGAATTGGCCACTGTGTGCGACACTTCTGCAACTGCACTTCTGCCTCTCCACTTCGCCCTCTCCCCACCCCTTGTTCTTTGAGAGCTTCTGGACTCTCCCTCAATCACCCAAAATGCAGAACATGACAAGACGCTTTGGTCGCATGACGACCAAGTCGTCTGCAGATGATAGCCAAATCGCGGTGCTATTGAAGGATTTCGATGATGCAGATATGCTTCTCGGCAAGGTAGGCGATGGTTCCCCGCACACATGCTTTCTGTCGCAGTTGCTCATGATTTCAACGTCGCCAGATTGTGGAATCGACTCAAGCCTGGCGCGATGCTTGGATCTCTATCGCAACATACCAAAGTCGTCTGATTGATGAGTTTGATGGCCTCTATGGTCCTATTATTGGCTCCTCGGAAACTCCCTCACACCACAAGGCTGTGGATACAGACCCTATCAGACTGGCTCGGACAAATCGATTGCGAAAAGACTATGATGAGCTACGTACAGATCTCGTGGAGGAGCTTGGGGCTGTCGAAACACGTATGACCCAGCCTGCTGCTCATGCCAAAGAATCTCTGGCACCAATGAAGAAGACGATAAAAAAGCGGAATGACAAGAAGGTCGGCTGTGCCTCAGGCAAATTCTTGGATTTTTTTGACACTAATACCTCTTCTTAGACCGACTTTGAAATTTCTCAAGGCCGTGTTGACAGCTTGATGAAAAAGCCCAAGCGCACCGAGCGCGAAAACGCAAACCTGGCAAAGACAGAGGCAGAACTTGCCAATACAAAAGAGGTAGGCATACGAGCTTCCCATGCTATTATAAGAGCCATAGCTAATCTCAATGCAGGCGTATCAAGCCGCCGACCACGATCTGCGACAGCGACTCCCAACACTTGTCGCCCTCATCTTCTCTTTGACGCCATACATCCTTGAAGCGCAAGTCGAGATTCAAAATCGTATGCTTGCACATTATTATACGGTCCTTCATACCTACTGCGATGAAGAGGGCTTCCAATCCCCGCCACCACCCATGGAACAAGTCGTTCAAGACTGGGAGTTCGCTTTCAACCCAATTCAAGCCGAGATCGAAAGCTTCGGCTGCCTAGCCCAGGGCAAAGCCATGCGTCGCGCATCAGCAGACCAAGAGAACAGGAAGCGCCCCTCAATCGGCAGCCGCATACCCAGCACCGCCTCATCGGGCTCGTTCACCGGTTCATTCCGCAGGGGATCGCAAACACCAGCATCCTCGAGCCAGACACCATGTGTACCAGAATACCCTCCCTCTCCACCACTGTCGACAATCAGCCATAAAAACAACCCGGTTCCTGTTGGAAATGCTGCAAGTTCTAAGCCCCTCTCCTCGGGCGGCGACTACTTCAATCCCCCTCAACCAACGTTTTTGCCAAGTCCGCAGCCCACTCCGGTCCAATCGGGCGTGGTAAGATCACCCGCTGGACCGAATATTGACAGTTTCCAAGCCAAGGTCTCGCCCTCGGCCAATGTGCCTCTGGACCCCATAGCTGCTGTAATAGGGAAGAGGAAGCCTCCGCCACCACCGCCGGCATCTTCCCGTCCACTCTTTGTTACAGCTTTGTATGATTTTGGTGGCCAGGGGGATGGTGATTTGGTCTTCCGGGAAGGGGATCGGATCCGCGTGGTGAAGAAAACAAATAGCACAGATGATTGGTGGGAAGGTGAGTTGAGGGGACAGAGGGGACCATTCCCTGCGAACTATGTTGAGTGAACGGAGGAATTTGAATTGAAATTCAACGGCGGGACTCTAGTGTTATCTGATATTTGGGTGCACGATTAATGATCTACTCTATCTCGTTCAGAGGCTATGTTGGTTTGCGGCTCTGGTATCTCTCCGGCCTTTCTTTTGTCGGGTGATGGCATTGTCAGATAGGCAATTTTGGTTGTCTGGACTGTTTAAGCGAGATACTGGATATGATTATTCAATAACAATTCATACATACCTACCCATTGGTGTCCCGAGACTGTCACTAAGCTACATGAGCAACACTGGTATCTGCTATCGCACAACAAACATCTAACTATTAGATGCGGCGCCGTAGGGTTGCTTCATACATGGATTGACTTGATCATTGGGGCCATCTATGAATGAATAGGTATCATGTTCAATTCTACCAAATTATGCCCAATATGGATTCCCTGCCGATCTCGATTTTATCCAGCTTTGGGGGGCCGCCATGATATTCTCACGGATTCTAGAAAACCCACCATAGGCTATTCACAGACAACAAATGACCTACCAATTACCTCCAGGCTTTGTGTCGTGTCTTTTTGAAACACAAGATACAAGGAAAATAACATTACATGGCTTTGTTAAATGTACCTGTAATTGAACATCGGGTCTGCAATATCTAATCAAAGATTCGAAAAAGGCATTGTCACAACTCCATAAGAAAGGGCTTTGTCCAAATCCAGATTTAACAAGACTCTTTGTCCCAATCCCGATCTTGTTCCCTCGCCTTGTATTTAAATGCTCTCGAAGCCCCGTCTCATCTCTACCACCAGACAAAACAATCCACCCCTCATGAAGCTATCACCAAAGACTAAACCATCCCCTTGCTACCGATTTCTGCTCAACATATTCAGATGTCTAACATCCCGTCCCAAACTCATGAACGAAGCACAGCGACAAGCATTGGCCCACACCCGTACCATCTTCCTGAAAGATGGACAACCTCATTATGAAGACCTAAGCCCACTCCCAGAAATGTGGTGGGTCTCGGTGCTGCTTTCCCATGCCGATAGATTGGTGTCGGATGTAGAGTTGATGGACATTGTAGTGGAGCATTTGCGTGCTGGATGCTATTATATCACTCACTATGATGCGATGCAGCATGAAGGGCGACTTTACGTATCGATTCCTGTTATGAACACAGACGAGCAATATCGACATGGGTGGTATTCCGTTGCTATTGGGCTTGTTGAGCACTATCAGCAGGAGATTATTGATGGGCGGCTTGCTGTTGATCGGGAATATTTGTTTGAATCGCCTAGAGGTACCCAGGAAGCATCTGGGAGTCATTGCTAGATTTTTAGGTATGTACTGTTGCTCGGCCGGTAGGCCATGGTCTCCCACAGAACGCTGGTACAAGCGCGGATCTCATCTGTTGTAGGTAGAGTAGGAAGGGGCTGGGAGTTTTGAAAGGGGACAGCTACTGGTTCCCACATCATGAAAACAACGGAACAGGAGTTGACCGAGGTAATATTGAGATATGAATGATGGCGTGCAGGATAGAAGGAACATGATAAATGAAGGAAGATCAGTCACACTAGTTCAGATGGGAGCACAGACCCCAGCCCTCGAACCACCGGTGCTAATCTATCAGGTCACGGACTGTCAGGTAATCTAGGCGTGATGTCTATATACGTACAGCTTGAAGAGGCTCTCTCTATAATATTGCGGAAATACTCGCAGTCTTGTCGTTAAAACCAGGAGCAGTAGGTCTTGTACCAGTTCTACTCCTCCCTGGACGTGATCTTATATCACGGGCAAGTCTCTATTAAACACAATGTCAT
The DNA here is from genome assembly GCA_027569675.1 of Penicillium crystallinum. Lineage (NCBI taxonomy): Eukaryota > Fungi > Ascomycota > Eurotiomycetes > Eurotiales > Aspergillaceae > Penicillium > Penicillium crystallinum. Next base: position 23,363 of record JAPDKR010000062.1, read on the forward strand.
GTTTCTCATTCAATATAGTAGTGGGCTAGGTGAGTGTGGTATGCGTATGTCGGTAAATCTCGACTGATTGCTAGTAGATACTGGGGGTAGGGGCGGGAATCTGGCTCGAGAATTCGGCCATACGTACCCCATGTTGATGTGTTATGTACTTACACCAGTGAGCAGAGCATGACTAACTTCAATCTCGTAGCTTTTGATGAAATGCCCCCACTACAGGTGACTCGTTTGACTGGGGACATGGCAACAATTAAGTCTATACCTGACCCATTACAAAAAATGGTCATTGGCCGGACCTTATAAGCCAAAATTGTGCCTTATCTTCGCCGGGAGAAGAGGGAAGCTCGTCCGAATTGGCTGAATGCTTCCTTCATATTACTTTGCTTTGAACAGCTAAGCCACTTTGAAAGTCACGATCAATACATCATCCCGAATCATGAAGGCCGTTCCTGCTCATTGAACGAACTCTGGGAACGATCAAAACGCTCAGGCATGCCTATTGTACCTAGTGCATATAAGTCTTTCTTAGTCTTGAGGAGCAATAAAGAATATCACTTCTTGCGAAATACAAAGTCTATGGAGGTCTATTTTACCCTTGCCCGCCGATCAAACCTGAACGCCAACCCGTATGCAACCGTCAACCACCTTAGTGGTTGGCACAATCATAGACATAGTTGATAGTGACTAGACAGCCGTCACCCATGTGGTACGAGCCACACTTGCCACAGCCGCCAATTTTCCGGATATTCTAGTAAGCCCACGACATGTCTCCCGAATCGATGAAAGCTCAAGTGTTTTCAGCTTCAATGGGACAGGTAGGTCTATCTGAGGCCACCTCAGTTCAATCGGGTTTTCGATTGAGATTGACATGCGTTGCACACTTGGTAAATAGAGGAACGGTAAGACATCTGCTGTATTTTTGACCGTTTTGTCCCGTGCTACATCCACGCCAACATTGAGGTGGAAAGTAACATCCTCGAGACGTTGGAAGTCCGGTAACCCATCATCCACAGGGCCACAGATTGCTGAACGGAGAACCATGCCGATAATAGTACTCCGTTGGGTCCAGATAGGCATAAGATATAGGACTCTCAGATTAGAGAGTTGTGCTAGCAGGAGAGCAACGAATGCATCTGTTCTACCTTGGCGCAATTCTTGGATCCAAAAGTCAAGAAAGGGGACTTTGGTACGCCGGATCAGTGTAGTTAATTCGTCTATTTCGGTACTGGAGACGTGGATTGGAGCAAGGTTCTATCGAAAAGGGGCATCCCAAAGGATACCGCCATCAAAATGGATAGTTGTGATGTAAGTAGCGAGCTGGGGCCTCCGTGTGATTGTTCGCAAGAGTTGAGCGATAGGAGTAGGATTGTGACCATCTCGCCAAGTCCATTGAACTTTTGAGTAAAGAATGGGCTCCATGATTGCACAAAGACTCTTATTGACCAGACTGAGTATGCGGAGCTCAGCGAAGGATAGTTGCTTGAGCACCATGAACAATATCTCTGCCGGACAGTCATAAAGCCCAGATGCGGTCTGGAATTTTCGGTCACATTAGCAAAGACCTTTGAGATTTGCGCATTGGATAGATACAGGTCTCATTGCTAGCGACATTGCCGTTATCTGAATCCTTGCTCGTGTAGGCGTACGTATATCAGGCTGAAGACTACAACAAGAGATCTGAAGGACCAGTTTCTGGAGACTGGTTACTAGTAAATAGAAAGACCGACACGTAGGAGAGATTTTTTTCGAGGAGGCAAAATGAGCCCTTGTGAGGCTAGTTCTTGCTTTTTTGACTAGAGATTGACTACTGGTGATTAGTGCCATACTGACCAAAACGGCCTCGGTAGAAGATTGTCTCCGTCCGTCTATTAGTATAGACACATGATACACAGTAATATTTAACAATACCTATGTTGTCGATAACTTGTCTTTCCTTTTTCCTTCAATTACTTGAACCACATCTTTCGAACAGCCGCAGTGACTTTTCGCTAGTCATCTTCTTTCTGTTTCCTATGTTCCCACAGATATGTACAGTTAGCCTCATACCGTATGCAGTGGTATTGCCACTCCGATTCTCCACTCTATGATATGCCTAGTCTACCCTCATTCGTTGACGCAAACGGTAAAATAGAATCGCCGTTTTTCCAGCCTTAGAGAATATAAGAAATTTGCCTAGTTCTCATCAGGTTCTAAAATCGCCGCTCTGGGTTGTGAGAAAGTGCGCAACCCAAGGCGAGCGAGACAAATGCCACTCTGGCTCTTACAATTGCAGAGTCTAGAATATTCCATTTCCGGTAGTCGTATGGTGTAACCACCTTTGGCGGCTGGTTTTACTCACAGATATCTAGTGAAGAGCAACCTGAAATTGGCTTTCCCCGTATACTAAGGTCATTTGGACATATGCATCTTTTGGCAGTGTCCTTGTTATGTTCATTTCAATAAGCGTCTCACTGGCGTCTCTAAATCTTCCAAGATTAACCCATATGACTTATGTTGTTGCGGTATCTCACTATGTATATCGCTGAACACAAATCTCAACCCTAGGAGCTTGATTCAAAACCAAGTGTATTATTCAGGGATTGCACTGTAGCTTAGAAACAAGCAAAGAGGCATGACCCATCTATCTATTTCAGCATCCTTTTTCAAAGAAAAAAGTTCTCCGAGCTAGGTTTATATATTTGTATGGCGGGCCCCAGGTATGGGCACTAAAACGGGAGCGGCTATATATGTCAATAGGCACTCTATATTTTGCCGCACCAAGGAGCGTTATCCTCAATGGACAATCGGTTCAAAGGAATGGTCTTTACTAGACGATTTCATGATACAGGAAGCGATTTGCTTAACTGAACCATCTTTCTCTGTAAAATTACATCAGTCGTATTGTTCCCTACATACGCTCTGATAGCTTCTGATCTACTTTGGTACAATGCCAGCAGAAAGCAGGACTGACTGCAACAAAGCTTCGATCGCCGCCATATCTTCAAGTTTATCTTGGAACTCCTTATAATCAGGGTGGCAAGCAGATGACCCTAAGACTGGGAAGGATATCGAAAGGGGAAATGGCCATGGACTCTAGGTATGATGAGCCACTCCAAGGTTGTGCCTACACTGTCAGCACAATCACTGCAAAAACATCATTTACATTGTTCCGCAAGATCAGAAAAAGCCGAAGGTACTGAATGCCGCGTCTAGTTAATATTTATATGCAGGTATCTACATTGTACGAAGTACATGTAGTTGTCACCCTTAGGAAGGCATTGATCTCGACCGGTAAATATATTCGGTCAGTCAAACCACCAATAATATATGTAGACAAATTTTGTTCACCCTTGTCTAAGCAGCGACCGTTTCAAACGGTCGTAGACAAAAAAGCTGGTAGCCACCATTGGTACGATTTTCACAAAACCAATGATTAACCCAACATAAAACCCGCGGATGCCCCTTTCAATATATATCTTACGGGCTGTCTCTGATATTCCAGCTTGGGAGCCACTCCTCACTTGCATCCGCCGGCGAATAGTTTCGATAGGATACGATGTCGTCTGAGCAATAAGACTAGCCAGTGCTCCACAGCAAAGTTGCGCAACTGCTGTCAATCGAACGGGCGATTGGAACCCAATTGAGCCTCTCTCAATCTCGTCATGTTGCTTAACAGCATACGAAGCGAATGTACCAAATCGAAGCCAGTCACCAATCATGTCATGAGCTAGGAAAGACATCCCAGCATATGGGAGAACTCCCAACATTGTCGGGGCAAACCCACGATAGAAGTTAGTCAATCGCCACTTCCCTCAATCTTCTTGATAAATCCTTTTACAGAAAACTGTCCAAGATGAAGGTACCGTCCGATCCGTGTGGAAAGCCAGACGCACTCGAATCAACTCGAGTGGCTACGTGATGAACGTGGAAGTCGCGCCGGCCAAGCTTCCACCTAACAATCGACGCAAGGGGGTCTCTTCTTTGCGTGATTGGATTATTACTGCTCGAATCTGTTCATACGTCAGGAAATTGATGCCAGCATAAGGAAAAACGCGGAATAAAGTGGCCGAGTGCCCTTTGAACAGTGCAGATACCCCATGCATATGTCGGATATCTTTCATGGCGTCGAAAAGCCCAGACCAGGAGGCCGCATGGTTAATGAATTGGAAATGTGAGCCCTGGAAGAGGATTTTTACTCTTTCGACAGGTGCAACAACTGTTTTCGCCTGTTTATGTTTAGGATCAACATCCTCGCTCGTAGGCGGATGAGTGGATGAGGCTCACCACACATCCTGCGACGCCTCCCGCCAGACCGCTTCTTAGCAGATAGTTCAGATTTTTCTTATCTGTTAGACCCGACTGATCTGCACTACTAGGGCTTTGGCAAGGTCCCCCAGTCATTGTGGGTCGTGCCTGGTCGAAATTGCTGAGGTCGTAGAAGTTCGCTTGTTTATCTTGAACATCTGCATTGCACCAGTCCAAGCCAACAGGTGAGAGTCAGAGAAACATATTTTCAAATAGAAAGCATGTCAAAATGTAAGACTTGAAGTTGTGAAGATGCAGAGAAGGAATCTCACCCCCTGGGCGGGGATTTTTGGACCCGCAGGACCCGGAGGGAGGCGCAGTGCCGGCCTTGGCAACAACCAAAAGGGAAAATGGGTACATAGTACCCCGTGATGAGGTTGAGTGGGACTGTTTGAGATAAGGCTGGCGCTTCGATTGTCATTGCCAGACCTCAAAATGGCGTGTTTTTACGCTCAAGTGGCACCCAGGCCAGAAAGTCGGGAATCGAACTCGACAGCCTCGGGAAGTCTTCGGGAGTCAACTCGCAGAACTGAGGCACGGGCCGAAAAAAGTCTTGGGGATCGGAGGTGCGGATCGCAGATCCGCTCGCCTAACGGGTGGCTGTTCAACTTGAACAGCCACCCGCTGGGCGCCTCCGCGATGGCGTTGGCTAACTTGCTAAGTCTCTCCACCACGAGGCTTACTCTGATCTCTCTCAAAGGTCAAGACGATACGCCGTGAGGGAAAGAGTGTGAGTCGACGGATCATGCCCAAAGCAAAAACTAATACCCAGATAGACCTCCAACTCTACATGTAGGTAATTTATCAGTTTCGAGCTCATTTTCACATCAATATTTACAATTATAATCGAGATTGATTCAGGCACCATCACCTCTAATGATCCAGCATATACAAATTGAGGCATGTACACCCAGTTGATAATTCCACTTCTCAACTCCTTTCACTTTGACTCTCTCCAGTAGGATTGTATCCTACACGCTATTTACAGCAATGCAAGTACACCTGCAACGACTGCGGCGATACCAGCAGCGAACCCGCTTCCCTTGAGGGCCACGGCGGCATTCTTGCCACTATCCTTATCATCCTCAGGGTCTTCCTCGGTGACGACCTTCAGGCAAGTCAGCTGAGAAACGGTCTTGTCGACCAGGCTGTCGTTGCCCTTGGTAAAGACAGTCAAGACAGGTGTGATCTTGTAGGCCTCGGCAAGCAGAGCATTATCGGAGTAGTTTTTCTATCGGATGCGTATTAATGACGGCCCATAAAGAGACAAAGAACAAAATTCACTTACCAGGGCCACGACACTTCCAAGATCCAACAACTGATCCGTCTTGGGCTCAATGGGCCAGCAGTCGGTAGAGTTCGAGACCTTGTCGAGGTCATCGAGGGACTTCACAGTGAAGCTACCCAGCAAGTCAGTCTTACCCGCGAATCCATCGCACTCCTCCAGTGTGAGACCCTTAAATTCTTTCACGAGCGCCGAGCAGGTGTTCGAACCAGATTCTCCGGCCACCTTCGTGGCCCGCTCGGTAAGCGTATCAATGCATTTCTGGCCAATGACATCGGAACAGGTACCGCTAGCAGCGCGGGTATCGGTTCCGTTGCCACCCTCAAGCTCGGGGCCGTCAAACTTCTTGTCTGGGGCATTGTTGAAGATGACAACACAGCCGGACAAGTCCTTCGCGTCCACATCCGAGGGTGTGCCAAGGTAGTAGAACGACTTGTAAGAGCGGGTTTCCTTGTCATTGTCCTTACCGGCCATTCCAGCGGAGACGTTGACACCCTTCACGAGGGAGAAACCGTCAAGGGACGAGGGGACATCTGGGATGCGGGAGAGTCCGATGCCCAGGAAGGTGTTATTGCCGACAGTGCAGCGATCATCAGCACCTTCCTTGGGACATGAGACCTCGTCACAACCTACAAGGTCGGAGGAGAGGTCACCATCTTTAGCAAGGGTGGAAGAGGCAAGAAGAGAAAGCAGAAGAGTAAGCTTGGTGGGATTGAGTTGCAGCATTGTTTTGGATGGGTCTCAAGGGGAAACTAGTTGGGATAATTTTATGGGGGAATCAGTGATATTAAAGGAATTTCGATATTCCGTCCCTGTCATTGTCTTTTTCTCCCTTCCTCGTATTGATTCGCTTGCAGTTAGCCTAAAATCCGGGTCCAATTAGGCACATTGACCTAATTTGTCACAAAGTGCAGTTGTGCTTGGCTGATCAGGTGGCTGATTGGGGGCGCGGGGCTAAGTGAGCTGATGTTAATTCATTTTCTTGGCTTTTTGGGGTCGACTTGACTGGTATGGAGCTGCTGAGATTGGGGGCCATCACTTCTAAGAGGCTCTCTGAATATTGCGGTCACGGCGGATCTCTTGGCGGCGGGAGCGATCGGCTACAACCGAGTACCTGAGTTTGCCCTATTGGGCTCCTCCTCTGCCTGATAGCCCAAGGAGAAGATCCCTACCGATTCTACTGTTCTTTCACAGCCTTGCACTAGCCACGGTCAGCAAGCAATAACAAGCAATGCCTTCAATTGGTAGCGATCAACGCTGAGCTCTCGTGCCTGATTGACACCGCGTAGGGCTCGGCAATTTCCCGGCAATTCGCAATCTGACATGACACTGTCGATAGGGCCAACTCATAGGAATTACAAGTGCTTCATGGATATTGTGATTCTCTTTGACAGATTTTCTAACAAGCTCCACACCAAAGAACCAAGCAAACGCGGAGCTTCTAGAAGATATGGAACCGAACTTTTCTCTGAAGATTCCTATACCATGCAACTAGCAACTGAGGAATCCAGTTTCACCGGCACTTATCATGCAGCTCGGAGCAGAGCGGATCCTCAGGATCTGGCGTGGGGGCGTTAATATCAATGCAGTGCGCATTGACTACGAAGGTTCTAAAAGCTGCACTTTTCAGGGCCACCTAGGATCCAGACCATCAGGATCGTGCAAATGAAAGCACAATGTTACATTGTCTTCAGGGGCCAAAGTGATAATGGCCCCCGAATAGATCTATTTGGGAGGAAAGAGATGTCGATCTGTGTTGGAATTGATGAGGACCACCTCGGACTATGCAGGATACAGTCTGGCGTGTAATGAGCTTTTGATGAGAGATGAGGAGAAATCCTCTAGCCTTGCCCTCCGAGCTATCTATATAAGATCGATCAAATTCACGGAAGAGCTTTCTTTCTCATCTCCAGAAACATCTTCAAACGCAGACTCTCCAGTTCAGTCTCCAATCCGCAAAGATGTCCATCGTCGACGCCATTGGCGTCATTTCTGGTATCTTGACCATTGTCTCCTTCGGCAAGGACAACTTCGGTGATGGTGAAACCTCCGGCTCAACCATCAAGGTTGCCGTTGCTCTCAATGGCCCAAGCGGACCTACCGATGCTGGTGGCGATCTCCCTGACGTGTGAGTTGACCGAGTATATCATTCCAAAGAATCCAATACTAACACCGGACAGTCGCGTATGGAACGAAGTCGGCTCTTTCGTTGGCATGAAAGCCGATCCCGGCACCGTGAACAACGGAAACCTGGGTACGATCGATATCGACCACGAGAACCAGGGTGTATACTCCCTCTTCTCCGCCAACGACGATGCCATCTGTGTTGCGTGGGTGACCAACACCTGGAGTGACGACCGCGGCGGCAACAAGTACGCCGTGTCCGGTGACTACGGCGAAGCCTGCGGTGGTACCTGGTTCGAGAGCCATATGTACCCCAACTCCGATGAGGACTACCAGCCCAAGTGCTTCTGGATTGACAAAAACGGCGACCAGCCCAAGACCGGCTTCCAGGTCCGCTGGCCCGCCTTCTCCAAGGACGAGCAGGACGAGAATGACACCGATCCCGCAAGAATGTGCAACGACATCAACTTCGGACTCCGTGAGGAGGATGATCCCAACACCATCAATTACTACACCAAGAAGAAGCGCAGCGGCCCCCTGCGCGCTCGCGCAAACGTTGCCCGTCCCGCTTGGGCTGAGACTGAGCTGGTTATCAGTGATTCCACGTCTCACTCGGCCAAGAAGCTTTGTGAATCTAATTCTTCCATGGGACCTGATTTCGCTCACACTGGAGAGTCGCTCTTCTGTGACATGGCCACCAAGACCCTCTACGCTTTCTGCACTGAGGATGGAAAGACTGATTGCTTCGACCTCGATTCCCAGTCTGTCTCCACTGCCGCCAAGCGAGATGTCAATGGCAACGCGGCTGATGAATATACGTCCATCCGTGATTGGCGCAAGACTGCTTCAGCATAGACTGTGCTGTATTCGATTTGATACCAATTTTGCCCTGTGACATGCTTTGTACATAGCTAATAGGTCTATCTTTTGTTTATAATTTATTTTCTTCTCCTGAATTTTTGAATCTGCTTACTTTTTATTTTATATTGGCAATACTTTTTCATATATTGATCCGGTCATCTCCTGTACGAGACGGCGTGGTTGTTTGACATAGTCTAAAGAATAGCCTATTTCTAAATATATAGTAGCAGAGCTCGAAATTTTCAGAATTAATGGCCCCAAAATAACATATATTCTTGCAACACGCTCAAAGGGCCTCTTTTGGAAGACCCAGGGTGATAATTAGATCTTAAAATTGATGATCACAAATGTACCGTATGTGCTATCCTTTGCTTTTCAATAGGGTTGGACAGGTATGAGGGCTCTAGAAGGACCAGACCATATTTGTTCATTTGGTATGTGATACTTGTGAAAGGTTTCATTATGATACATATGCAAGCAGGTACCTAGGTATCTTTGTATGTCTCCTGTCTCCGACTCATATATCACGCTTTGTGTGCCAATCATGGAATGTATATAAAGAGAGCTAGAGCCCTATAATTCAAAGGATCTGTCATATTCTCTGCCGCTGTATTTCTTATAAGCCAGAAAATTTCACTCAAAGTCCGAGTATTGACCATTTTATATCAACTTGTTCCTATCTGTCTACTCACCAATGCTCTTGTCTAAATAATTTTGTATCAGGTTGATGTACATTAGCAGCAAGGCTATATAAATACTCATATGCAAGCAGATCCATGGGAGAATCCCAACTTGTCACATTGAAAGTCAAAACTAGTTCATCAAAGTGCTTGCTATTTGATAGCTTTGAGCTAAATCCATCTCAGATCACCATCAGGTTCTCTATATAAGAATTGACTTCTATCTATCTTCCATATATGTGCTTATGATATCATTATCAAATGGTCCTCAGTTTATCTTCCAAAGTCATATCTCCAACTAGCAAGTGAGTTTCCCTGACTTCTTCATCATTAGTTCTCTTGTTTATCTGTGCTATTCAGCGGATATCTACGTCTTCCACCACTTTTGATCCTCTTTGATGCCCGTCACCACGCTAGATTTATCACTGCCATATCGAACGTTGAACCAGGACGAAATGTCATCAAGTCATCGTGTTAGCTTTTGTGAAATCCTGGTAAGTCAGTCTGATGAAGGTATAGACCGAGCTGAGACTTATGATATTTGATTACCTCTAGCAAGAGGAGAGGACAGTGGCTGGGTATCTCGGATTTGAAAACCTTGTCGACCTTCAACAGTTGGGGATAATGTGGCCATGTCTTGAAGCCATACGAATGATATCAGTTCTACCCCGCCCAATCAGCGAAATACTTGTGTTTTCCAACAATGATGAATACTACGCAGTTGCTATCGCCGGCCCACCAACTTGATATGGCTAACAAATTCTTTTATGATTGCTGGGTGGCATGCATCCTAACTATCCTACACTATTAACATCGGCATCTACGAAACCAACACCTTGGAGGCGAATAGATCTCGAACCATCGCCGCGATCAACAGTCTGTCCTCTCCCTTTTGGATTCCTGACCATATTGTAGAAGGAGACGATTTCCCTCCATGCCCAATTCTTCGCCCGATTTTGGAGTCCGCTGAATTATGGGAGCTTCCATTTCATCGATGTTTCGTTCTATTGCAATACCTACATCTAACCCACGCGTCGGAATCCGGACGCGAGGCCTACTTGAATACACGCCAGCATTCTCATCTCGACGAATTTGAGGTCAAAGAGCAGGATATTCCTTGGTGGATGCGCCATCGGGCATGAAAGACGGGAGCTGTCAGGTTGTTCATTGCCATATGGACTCCTAGAAAATCAAAACCCAAGAACAGTAGCCGTTTCCCTTCTTTTCTAGTTGAATACCACAACATCTCTGAATAGAACCAATATTGACATTTTGTCCACTGTTCAAATATCGTTTTTTGCTAGTTGGTGGGTCCCAACATGTTACAAGTCCGGACATCAAATTCGTTATGGAGTTGCGGTATAGATTCGACGATACAACAAATAAGGATATGCTAGCAGTTGGAGACGTCTTTTGATATCTCAAAGACACGAAACAACTTCGCATTACTCTCTACACTATAACGGACACAGCAATCCTTATCTATAAATGTGCTTGATCGTCGTACGCCGCCACATCGAAGTCAATGAACTTAACACAAAAGAGCAGAATAAAGCCAGAACCAACACTGCTATGAACAAAGATTCGTCACTATTTTGGATCCCGGATCCTATTATTGAAGGGGAGGACTTTCTACCATCGCCTATTCTTCAACCTATCTTGGAGTTTACTGAACCCTGGATGTTTCCACGCCACAGGTGTCTGTTATGACTGCAGTACCTGAGCCTCATCCACTGCTCAGAAGACCATTATGAGGCGTACCTAGACACCTGCGAGGGCTTATACTGCCAATATCTTGAGGTCACTGAGGAAGATGTGTCCTGGTGGATGCGTCATTCAACATGAAGGGCAGTGAAGAACGCTTTTATCATAAGCCAGAGTCTCAAATATAGTGAAAGAACTGAGGAACACAAAGAGCCTTCTTCAAAGTAGCCCATGTACAAATAAAAACACCATTTGTTGCGAACGACCTTGTTGACAGGATGTCTCGTGGGTAAAAAAGCATTATGCGAATTTGTTCGTCTAGACTAAGGAGATCGCTTCATGGAGCGGGCAGTATACTGTAAAATATACTGATTCCTCTCTCATGTTCTTTATCCATATGAAAAGAAATATAATATAGGTACTTGAGACATTTTTTTTATGTCACATAATGCTTCAGTAGACAATTGTCCTTTTAATTGTCAATATGCCACCCAGGTTAGAAAGTGTAGTCAGACTAATCATATGGTTTGATCTCGATTTCTCTGTGCTTCTTGACAATAGAATATTAGGATATTAAGGAAGAGCCTCATTCATAGTTCATATACATGTCACCTGATCGTGGGGATATATACTAAGTCCCAAAGCGGTTAGTGGCGATACAGCTCTTGGCACTCGCCCGTGAGTTTTGCGTGTCGCGACCTACCTCCCCAAGTGCCCCCCAGCAACCCGTCCAATCATCACTTTCGGCCTCCTCTTTCATCTTTTTTGGCCGTGATCTACCCCATTGCTGGCTATTTGCTGCCGTATCTCATATCAATATTGCGCTTTACATAGTGCACGGAGTGATACCGGGGAAAGGAGTTGACATTCCTACCGACCGCGCCGACTGCTTGCTTCCATCATGGATGAGTCGTCTTACAACACAGGTACGGCCCATGAGAATACCCAGCCTATGACTGGCTTAGAGGGTGCAGCTGAGGCATCTCATGATGCTCCAGATTTGCTTGTCCTTTGGGGCCCCAATTTCGGGCCGATAGCTGACTTCATCAACAGAAGCGCAATTGCGCCAGGATTCACCCGTGAAAAAGACCGAGAACACCCCTGGGTCCGATAATCCGATGGACGCCCCCGCCTCTCCCAAACCTCGAAATGGCGCTGACCCCGAAGACGAAGAGATGGGTGGTACTGAGACTGACACCAAGCCCGACACGGAGGGCTTGGAAGATGCTGTGGGTGAGTCGCATCCACCAGCGGAGGGAACGGATGGACTTGAGGATGCCGTGGGCGAGGAACAATCTGCACCATCCAAGTCATCTCTTGAAGCCGCTGCGCGCGAACAACTCGTCACCCAAACACATGCCATCATTCTTCCCAGCTATGCGACATGGTTCGATATGAATACCATCAACCCAATTGAGAAAAAGGCTCTCGCTGAGTTCTTCAATGGCCGCAACCGCAGCAAGACCCCTGCTACATACAAAGACTACCGTGATTTCATGATCAATACCTACCGTTTGAACCCAATCGAGTATTTGACTGTCACTGCTTGTCGTCGCAACCTTGCTGGTGATGTGTGCGCCATCATGCGCGTTCATTCATTCCTCGAGCAATGGGGTTTGATCAATTACCAGGTTTGTGATTTCATACATGAAACACTGACACCACTTTGCTAACATCTCTTTAGGTTGACCCTCAGACACGGCCCTCTAACATTGGGCCGCCATTTACCGGTCACTTCCGAGTCATCGCAGATACCCCACGCGGTCTCCAGCCATTCCAGCCGGGGCCAGGTCACAGCGTCACGTCAGGCAAAGCCCTTCCGGCCACTCAACGTGCCACCTCGTCCGTTCCCCCATCTAAAGAGGATCTCAATTTGGAACTCCGCCGCAGCGTTTACGACGAAAAAGGCAAGGATGTTACCCCCGCTGAAGATAAAGAGAAGCAAACCAACGGCGAAGCAACAAATGGTTTGGACATCGCTCAGGAATCCAAGAAGAGGGCACACTGCTTCTCCTGTGGTATTGATTGTACCAAACTTCGTTTCCACTACGCCAAGTCGGCTACAACCTCAGCCAACGCCAATACACCAGACAATAAGTATGATTTGTGTCCTAACTGCTTCCTGCAAGGACGGATGCCCTCTAGCCACAGCGCCTCAGACTTTGTTAAGCTCGAGGACAAGGGCGGCTCTCAATCATCTGATAAAGACACTCCGTGGTCGGACTCAGAATTGATTTTGTTGTTAGAAGGGTTGGAAAACTTTGATGAAAATTGGGAACAGATTGCCAACCACGTTGGTACACGAACTCGGGAGGAGTGTGTCATGAAGTTCTTGCGGCTGGAGATCGAGGATAAATACATTGAAGATATTCCCGACCCACGCGTTGGTGGAGGACGTAACCCAATCAGCCAGTCAGAGAACCCTGTCCTATCCGTTGTGGCTTTCTTGGCTCAAATGGCTGAGCCCGCGGTGGCTGCTGCCGCCGCCGGCCGGTCTGTGGAAGAGATTCGCAAGGAGCTCCGAAGCCAACTGGAGAAGGGACAAGACAAGGGCAAAGATGCAGTCAAGGCCGAAGATTCAATGGATGTCGACCCTGAGCGGGAGGCCGAACAGCAAGCTTCCGCGAAGCCCAAGGAGTCCCTTAGCACCATCGCCCTGGCCGCATCTGCCGCACGTGCTGGAGCTCTTGCCTCCCACGAGGAGCGCGAAATGACCCGCCTGGTTTCTGCTGCAGTCAACGTAACCCTGCAGAAGTTCGAGGTCAAGCTACAGCAGTTCAACGAGATGGAAGAGATCATCGAGGCGGAGCGCCGGGAACTGGAGCAGGCGCGCCAACAGCTCTTCTTGGACCGAATGACCTTCAAGAAGCGTGTCAAGGAGGCACAGGACGCTCTCCAGACTGTCAGCCTGCAAGGCCCCAACGAGCACACTAATCAGATGCTTGCTGATGCCGCTACCACCGGTATTGGGAACCACTACAGCTTCCAGTCCGTTGGCGGGGACCTGCGTCCCGGAGCTCAGCCTCTGAGCGCTCAGGCTGGTGCCGACTACAAGACTCTTAACCTGTAGCTTTCCTCAATACATGTACGATATCCCCCCAGGATCTTCTAAGTGAGGGACCAAAGGGAGCTGCTTTTTGTCTTGCTGAGTTATGAATATCCTGAACTTTCTGGCTAGGAAAAGGCGTACTTTCTGTTTTTCTGTTATCTGCTGGAGTTCTTTTCTGTTGATCCGCCCTCTCTCCAGACAGTGGATTGTTCTTAGGGGGTGGTACTAGGGGGTTGGGAATCTTTTTTTTTCCATCAATGTGTTTACTTAATCATATGTCCTTGATGAGAATCTTATATTGTGTTTAAAGTAAATCATTCCTTTTGATTAGGTTGTTGAGTGCTTTCTTTACCAAACTGCGTCATGTAAAATTCCAACCAAGACTGTCCATCAGATGGTCCTTGAACTCCTTCATCTCGCTTGCCATGTTGCAATGCATGCTGTTTGCCTTTATTGCTAGGGGATAATGCCCTGGTCGGACTAGTTGGAGCAGAGAGAACAGGCGTTGGCTCGCTGATCCTGCGCCTTTTCTGCGGAGGCATGTCCAGCTCCTCGTTGAGGTCGGCAAAATCATATCCGTACTCCTCCCACTCACTGCGGTAGAGAGTCCGATCCCGCCATTCTATGATATCCTGTCTGTTCCTGCGCTCAGGTTGTTGTTTGCTTTCGGCCTCGGCCTCTTCTTCTTTCATGTTTTGCTCGAAGGTTGAAGGTGTTGGCAGATCCATGAGTTTTCGGATATTGGCTTCGTGGCGACAGCCGGCAAGTAGGTCTGCTTTTTCTGCTTGTTGTTCTTCCGGATCCAGTTCCATTTCCTGCTCATCTGATGATCCAAGAGGTGAGGATAGTTCAGAGGAGGCTCGCGAGCGCAGGGATTCGTTATCGTTGTCATCAACCTCGGAAAGGGGTTCTGATTCGACATCTGGTTCTGGTTCTGGTTCTGATTCTGGTTCTGGTTCTGGTTCCGATTCTGGTTCTGTCTCTGCTTCCGCTTCCTCATAGTCGTCATCGTCGTCTTCGGCTTCTTCGTCGCTGATTTCGTCGTAGTGTCTCTTTCTAGATCTGGTGCCATCTTTGCGGTACCGGAACCACTCATTTTTATCGATGATATCCTCGGCTTCTTCGTAAGTGAAAGATGAGGACACCCAGCCTTTGCGATTTTGGACATCTTCAATGGCGGTCTCATTGCGACGAGCAATATCCACGAAATTCGGCCGGCAGTGCTTCATGTTCAACACTTCAATGGCGGCCCGAACATCTTGCGTTCGCACATGGCGTTTTCTATCACGGCCCGAGCGACTCGCACTGCGCACTCGGGACATAGAAAAGAAGATAGCTGACTGAACCAACCGACGCGTGATACTAACAGCGAGAGCGTAAAAATCCACAAGACTCTCCGCAGTCATAGACGGATTCTGGCCTTCGGAAGTGATTCTGTCCTGTCCTGTGGCAAGCCACCACCAATTATTCTCCGCTTTCGAGCCACCGAAGTTCATGAACAGGGACTGCGAAAGCCGAATCCAATCAGGAACATTTAACATCTCAGTCGCGAGACGAAGATCACCACGGACAGTGTCATCCGGATTGACCAGATCCTGGGCATGAGCACTCGTGACAATCCAGTTATCTCCATGTACCTTTCTCCCGGCTTCCGTTTCATGGAAAGTCTCTTCGAACACAAGCACATCCCCGAATTCATCGAGTAGATCGCAACATTCCTGGCTGATTTCCGTGGCCGCCGGGATATCGTTCAAGACAGGCATTCGCTCTCTATGCTTCTCGAAAACGAAGTGGGCCTCCTTGGCCTTGTGCAAAAATCTGATATATTCAATAACCTCAAGCTCGGACTTGGTTCCGATTGCAGCGGCAAGTTCTCTAATGCCACCCTTGCCTTTCCGGTCAAGTACGTTGAAGAACATCTGCTTCTCCGTAGACGTCCAGACCACCGAGCCAAGTTGGCTGACTTCGTAGATATTCTCGTGGTCTTTCAGCGTTGCATACTCGGCTGTTTCCTGAGTTTCTGCAAAGAGGTGTTTGTAAGCGCGTAGAAATGTCAACGATCCACGCATTGGCGGGACGCGGGCCGCGAGCGTCTCGCCGAGTTGTTGGTCGACCGCATTGGACGATAAGATTGCGGCATTGTTGCGATTATGATCGTCTTGACCTCGCTTTTTGCTCGGAGAGCCTTGTTTGGCTGGAGAGCTTTGTTTCGGAGGAGCTTGCTGGGGTGGAGAGCGTTCTCTGGACGGGCGAACTTGGTCGAAATCGGACTCGGAGTCGGCGTCGTCAGGTTCATAGACGGAGGCGGAGTCGCTCATCGTTTGGGCTGGTATATTCGCAGCGCATGCGGATCGATCGGTAGCAACACATCACAGCTGCAGCTTTAAAAAGAAGCCGTCGAGTTCGGCAAGAGCTGTTGAACTAATAGGGAAAAAGTTGACCTGTAAGATCCACTTCGATGATCCATGCTTATCGATAAGGACTGTTTGCTGTGTTTGCACGTGTTTCTTGAGCTTCGTTGCAGAGGAACGGTATTTGCCACATCTGCATGGAGTTCTTACGCTGTTTCTCGCGATTGAGGGTACCCAAACGGTGCTTGGTGAGGAGGTCTCTTTTGTCGAGTTCTCTGCGCTATGTGCGCTTCAATACAACCGAAGCATCTGCCCCTCCGGGCATCGTGCTTCGCGACTACCAAGAGGAAAGCATTCAATCCGTCTTGAAATATATGGGCGATGGCCATCGACGTTTAGGAATATCGCTTGCAACTGGAGCCGGAAAGACGGTAAGAACGGATGGCACCCTCATTTAGTACGTAACTGATCGTTCCAGGTAATTTTCACACAACTTATCAGCCGAATCCCTCCTCGCGATGCGAAAGCCACCAAGACCATGATTATCGTCCACCGGCGCGAACTCGTCGAACAAGCCGCCAAACACTGCCGCCTTGCCTACCCAGATAAGACGGTCGAGATAGAAATGGGCACGAATGTTGCGACGGGGGCCGGGGATATCATCATCGCGTCAGTACAGACCCTAGCACGGGGCCGCATTTACAAGTTCGAACCAAGTGAATTCAAGCTCGTATTAGTTGATGAGGCACACCATATCGTTGCCAAGTCATATCGCGAAGCTCTGGGCCATTTTGGATTGAATGAGCCCTCTACAAATGGACCCGTGTTGGTGGGTGTTTCGGCTACATTTTCACGGTTCGATGGTCTGAAACTGGGTGCTGCCATTGATCATATCGTCTATCACAAAGATTATGTGGATATGATTGGCGAGAATTGGTTAGCGAACGCGGTGTTCACGACTGTCAAGTCGGGAGCGAATCTGTCCAAAGTAAAGAAAGACAGTTTTGGTGATTTTGCGCTGGGATCACTATCGGAGGCGGTTAATACTACCACTACGAATGATATCACGGTTCGCGCATGGATGGCGAATGCTGAGAATAGAAAGTCGACGCTCGTATTCTGTGTTGATGTCGAGCATGCGCGGCAACTTACCGCGGCCTTTCGAGATCATGGTGTTGATGCTAGGTATATCACCGCTAGTACAGCGAAAGGTGTTCGCGCTGAGCAGTTACGAGCATTCAAGAATCAAGAATTTCCGGTATTGCTGAACTGTGGGCTTTTCACAGAAGGCACGGATATTCCCAATATTGACTGTGTGCTCCTTGCGCGACCCACCAGGTCTCGGAATTTGCTGGTTCAAATGATCGGACGTGGTCTTCGACTATATCCTGGAAAGGAAAACTGCCATGTCATCGACATGGTTGCATCGCTAGCAACTGGAGTCCTGTCTACGCCGACGTTATTCGGCTTAGATCCAGACGAAGTCTTAGACAATGCCAGCGTGGAAGATATGCAAAGAAAACCCGACCAAAAGGATCAATCAGAATCCAATGTCAATGTCGCTGAGCCATATAATGGTTCAGATAACGATCTCCAGCTTCAGTTCACAACATACGATAGTATATACGATCTCCTTGGAGACATGCAGTCCGAGCGCCATATCAGATCATTCAGTCCGCACAGCTGGGTCCGAGTCGGCGATGACAAATATTTGCTCAACGACACCTCCGGCTGGATAACGATCGATAAAGAAGGCGATATTTTCAAAGCTCATCATGTCATGAAATTCAAAAGCCTCACAACCGAGGCGCTACAATTTACGCGTCCCCGACAGGTTGCCACAGCCGAAGATCTGGAGACTATCGTTCGAGCAGCGGATACGTATGCCAGTAGCAAGTTTGACGAGCATTATATCGCGTCTTGGAAACCTTGGCGACGGGCCCCTGCGACGCCGGGACAGATCAAGATGCTCAATGGAGCGCGCGTCCGAGAGGGCAAAGTTAGACCTGAAGAGTTGACTCGTGGCCAAGCGGCTGATATGATTACGAAGCTCAAACATGGAGGCAAGAAGCGCTTCAAGGACTTGGAAGTTCATAAACGGAAGAAGCTACGGCAGGTGGGTGACATGGCTGAGTTGCAGAGAAGGGTGGATGTGAAAGTCGGGCCTGTGGATGCTTGATAGAATACTCTCACAATGTTCGTGGATAATGAGAGCGGAGGGATACAGATTAAACATCAGATACTATGTTGTAGTATACGGCTCAAACCGTGTCAAAATTTTATTCCCAACTTTACTCCAATCATAACCAATACTTGCAAATCCCTGACAATCAGACACATTGAACTCTTCCAAAAGCAGCGCTAAACCCCCAAATAACTACCCAGCGCATCCCCCAGAGTCATAATCAGTAATTATAAAGCGGCTTCCTCCCATAAACAACAACCCTATCAAAAGTCAGTAACCCCATCACCCTTCCCAAAGAATCAAACTCACTCCTTAACATAAGCATGCGCATTCTTATCCCTCAAATTCTTCTTCGCCATAGCCTGAAACACCCTTGAAGGCTCCGCCCCCCACCCAAGCACCTGCGTACAAAGCCTCAACCCATACGACTCAACCGCCTGCTGAGCCATCACAGCCTGATACTTCCCCAGCTCCTTGAGATACAGATCCTTCGGCCAAGGCGAGTACGGCAGAAGATACGTAAACTGCTGAACATCCTCGAAGCCCGCCTCGACCATCCAATCCTTCAACTTGTAATAAATGTTGAGTTCCCGGCCGATCGCCCGCCCTGCGTGGATGAGCGCGGAGAGGTATTGATTTATAGGCGACTCGGGGGTGACGGTGCCGTCGTCGCTCCAGGCCCAGAAGCCGCTTTCTTGGGCTTCGAAGTAGCAGCCTGGTTTGACGTGGTCGAAGACTTTGCGGAAGAAGCCGGGCCAGTCGGAGACGCAGCTGGGTCGGGAGTTAGATGGGGAGGGGTGGCATTGTGGATGGGGTGGACTTACCCGGCGAGGAGGCGTGCGTGGATGAAGTCGAAGCTGTTGGGTTCGTAGAGCCATTCGGATTCGAAGTCTTCGATGATGAATTCGACGTTCGGGACTACCCAGTCTGGCTGGATGGCGCTGAGGTCGTTTCCGATCACCTTGGCCGATGGGTATTTCCTGTTCTGGTTAGTAGGGGGTTTGGTTAGTGAATGGGTTCTTCGTACTCGGCGATATCCAGAGCCCAGATGCCAGTGCCGGTTCCGAGGTCGAGGATCTTTTGGGGATTGACGACGGGGGCTTTGTGAAGCTCTCCTTTTAACAATAGTAGCCATCTTGGATTGTTAGTTTGGGGTATCAAATTGGAGGCAACAAATCCGGTTTGAACTCACATGTGATGTGTCTAATTGGCAGATTTGGTATGAGCATCATTTT
The DNA here is from genome assembly GCA_027569675.1 of Penicillium crystallinum. Lineage (NCBI taxonomy): Eukaryota > Fungi > Ascomycota > Eurotiomycetes > Eurotiales > Aspergillaceae > Penicillium > Penicillium crystallinum. The sequence goes on from JAPDKR010000062.1 coordinate 43,118, forward strand.
CTAAACGTGAGATGGGGATATCATACCAAGTCCATGCGATCCTGTTCATCTTCGTCGTTTGGTAACCTATTCGGGATCAGTGAGTCACGTTCCATGCTACAAGGGGGAAGCACAGTACATATATAGACCCTAATACGGAGTACTGAGGTTAGCAACTGGAGCTACAGAGAACGAGGGAAGGCCTTACAACACGATTGCTGTGATAACGACGACCGTTTTCGAACTCGTAATCCAAGACGCTGGAAGACAGTGAGGTGATGTCGGAATCATCGCCGAACTCGCTACTTTCGTCCTATTTGCAGCGTGAGCATCATAACGACTTCGACATGGAGGAAGTCGCACGTCACTGAAATCGTCGGCGACAATTGGGCCATTGGCGTTGACCGGTTCATTCATTTGATCATTTTGTGGAACATTGGCATCTGGAATTGCTTGTTGAGCTGGATTCTCCTCAGGCTCTGGATGTTGATCTTCATTGGCTGGGTTTGGGACTTCGTTGGCCTGGGTTTGAGGTTCCCGACTCCCCTGGCTGCTGGCATGGCTGCTGGAATCTCCTGTCACGGGCTCTTCCATGTTTCGTTGTTCAGGAGTCGCTGGATGGTCTGGAGGCACCTCGCTCTCCTTTTGGGACCCTTCGGTGCGGTCTTCATGACTGTCGGAATTTGCGTCGGGTTGGTTTTGTGCACTCGCTGCCTGATCTTCGGCCGGGCTGCGACCTGGTTGGATTTCGGAGGCCATGGCTGTGAGGGAGATGGAGTGGCAAACGCGTCCCTTTATAAGTCGGGCCAATGTGACAGGTCTCTGATTCCCTGCTTGACATTCCCTATTGGGTCTTTCTTACTTCTGGGAGGGGTTGAGTGAGCGGTAAAGCGGATGATGTGCAGGCAACTCAGGCATTTGGAATCTTTATTTTTTTCTTATTTTGGTTACAGTTGTGGATTGTGGAGTTTGCGATATTCTCTTCGAGAACTCTATATTGGACCTTTTCTGGACTATGTCGTAGTCTTTTTCGAGGTTTCTATCTTTTCATGAGTACCCTCATTTTCCGAGAAATGCACCGGTCCGCAACTAGAAGCGATGATAGTCGAACTAGTTAACCCGACATCGTGGTAGCCAGTGACAGTGATACAACAGAGCAGGTCTGTGCAGGGAAAAAGGTCAAAAGGGTCCACAACCGTTGTGCGTGATTCTTGACTCTGCAAGCCTCCCCTCCGTGTTTATACATCGCATGTGCCGCACTATATATCAAGGCAACCAGTCACCCTCAAGCCCTCAAGCCCCGAAAGATACAAAAGTAAATATCGACTTGTCGGACCCAGCAGAGTGGTTCACTTGGTGGAGAGACTCCAGGGGAAATGATTGGATCATGGAACGTTGGAAGATCCTTGTGCACTAGTAGAATTGATGAACCGTCATGCTCAATGGCAGCACTGCGCATGTTAGATGTTGTATAACCAAATACCATATACTCCATACAGACAGCGTATGTGGTGACCATAGCACCCGTACAAATGCAGTCTCAGAGAATGAGAGAGAGAGAGAGAGGAATTCCCCCGTATTCTCCCATAGAAACAGCCGTCAGATTGCACCTCAACTTTGGATAGATCAGATTCATGCATCTTCCCGAAAACGTGTCCGAGTTAATCGGAACTACGAGATTCCGGGATACTTTGGTCGAGAATTAATATCGGTCCAAAAGCAAAACAGTCTATAGAACATACCTACAGGTAACCCCCAAGACCAGCCCCTCATCAATCCGAGATATATTTAGTTTGAGAGCCAGTAATATGCATCAGATTAAATGGATTGGTCAAGTCTCCGCATTTGCGCATAGGGGAGTGCCTGTGGAAATCACGCTCGCTTACGAAGTATACATGGTTCTATTGTGTTTTCTCAATCACCTCTCTATCTCTGCATAGAGATGAGAATCCACCAGTGTCCTAACTACCGTATCCCAATCCGGTAGTTAGGGTCTCCTGTCAGCTACTAGGAGAGTCGGGTCATTTCTCCCACGCTGGGAAGTGAGATATATATGGGCCTGTATGTACCAGCTGCTAGATCGGGCTGCCGCCTTATAAGGGCGCTGAGGGTCCCGCTGAGTACCCAGACTGCTAGTGACAGAGGCTGGAGCTAGTGATGGAAGCTAGACGCTGACATGGGACTGATGTCACTGGCATCCGCTATCGAGCTACGTAGAGCTCTATTTCCCTAGCCTCGGTGAATACAACTCTACAAATCCATCTCGGAGACAACCTGGGAAGATACATGTAGTCATGGAGAATGTAGACCCAGCTGGTCGCGGCTTCCTCGGCGACCTTGCACTTTCCGTGCTCCCAGTCTACGAATATCAGGACCGGAAACAAACTCTCAACACCGTCAAGCAAGCAGTCGCGACAGCAAGCACCACTACCAGTGAATGGTGTCTCATCAAACACGTTAACAATTCAACATTCACAGATGAATTTCTTCGGGCAGAAGAGGGCCCATTTGCTTCCTGGTCCTCGTATGACGCCCAATCAGACCGTGTGCTATTGAGAATGACGAAGTCTACAGCCCATGAAGTCGCTTCGGAAACGTTCCAAGTTCTACTATACGATGCAATCAAGCCTATGGGGATGGATCGCTGTCTTCGCCCAACCGGGAGTGCTACCCATTATGCTGCAATAGGGGGCTAAAGAAGCCGACAAGTCCTGGCAGCCACTCCGACCTCCGCATGGTCGATCAAAGAACTGGCCCAGTGTCGTGCTGGAAGTTGCTTTCTCTGAGAGTAGGGACAAGCTCCAGTCAGATATAAGATACTGGCCTGGAGCTTCAGGGGGTGATGTGAAACTCGTAATGACCCTCCAAATCGATCAACACTCCCGCAATATTACTATCGAGAATTGGGGAGCCCAGGGCAGCACATCTGTCAACCACCTTCATCAAATTGTTCAGATCTCAAGGAAAGGCAGTGGAATAAGAACCACGAGATCTCCTCTGGTTATCGAGTTCGAAGAGCTCTTCCTGAGACCTCCCATCGAATCGAGAGAACAAGATATTCGGATCGGCGACGAGGAACTGCAATTCTTAGCAGAGAACGTGTGGGACTCGTAGGGGATGTGAGAACAGAGGGTTAGTGTCATGTTGCGGTCAGTTGTGACAACAGGTGGCATTTCATAAAGTGGAAAGAAGGGTGTGTATCCTTAGCTGTGTGAGATCAGGTTTCTTGTTTCTTAGTGCCATACAGTTTGGCAGCATTAATGTTCTCATCCACTATGCCGAAACATGGCTCTGACCCTACCCACATATTGAGCTTCGTTCAACTCTAATCCGGGGTATCATAAGTTCACCTCATAGGGCTGCACTATTCTAGAATCATCCATACATTCAGTTTCATACTTCTGTCCGTGAAAGGCTTATTCTGAATCATGCACTTGAGAAATTCAAAACTTAGACCGGAAAGTTACCTACGGGAACCCTGAACGTGGTCTGAGATGAGCAGGTCTAGTGATGATTGATTGCTCCATCCAGGGATATATACATAAACTGATGACACCCCCGACTCGTTCATATTCACTTCACACCAAGTGAATGTACCTTTCTTTCCTATATCAATCACACCCAGGAACCACTCATAAGGGACAACCTCTCCAAGAAACTATCCCTACATCTGAACGGGAAAGACATATCCCCAAAACGACTATCCCCATCTCCCTCAATCCCACATCAAACCATAGACACAACTTCACGACTTCAACAAACAACGCCTTATCTCAGATATCCCGCCCTCCAACATAACACATCCTTGGAGACCTCAAGCTAGCATCGAGAAATCTATCAACATACCCCTACACCACCAACCATCTACATCAACCTCAATCTCAGCTTCGTCCATAACTTTCAAATCCCTTCATATCCCACCTCAGTCCGACCATGTCAATCCTCTCCGATGTTGAAGAGCGAAAGGATTATCCATCCGCGTTATGAAAACCCCAGACAGAGGAGCTACAACGCACCTCGAAGAACTCATTCTCTCCCCTGTGTCATTGAAAATTCGCATCATTGACCGGCCATGTCCATGATCTGGGGTATTCATTCTAGCGAATCGATATCGAAGAGATATATGGGGGTTTTCTAGAGTTAACTGAGGATCTGGGTGAATACATATGGTTTAGTGCCTTTCGTGCTATCTTATTATAGGAAATTATAGGAATCAGATTCTCATTGTATAGATTTCCGATGTAGACTGGGGTAGCAATTTGTGCAAGGGCTCAGGTGGAAGATTGCTAGATAGTTCAAATGTATAACTGTAAGTTCGCTGTGAGCCCTGGTTGTGACTGATGGATGAACTGTATACAAGGTTGGAAGGAACAAACTTAAGCTAATAAGCTAACTCCAAAGCTAGTTCCGATGTACGCGAAGACCATGCGTAGGCTAATGCAGGACTTGCATTCCCCTCCGAATTGACAAGAGAGTGTAGCAGGACGGTAGAGAATTTAAGAATCAAGAGATAGGTTTTTGAAAATATACTACAGATCTACCGGAGAACAGATGATTGAACATAAAAATGTATTTTGTCCTAGCAAAGCATATGAAATTCATCAACCCATCATAATATGCATGAATTAACACCCGAGCGAGTTGCTTAGATGTCATCCTCGTCGGAGAAGACCTCCTCACCACGCTTGCGGCGGGCAGCACGCTCCTTCTTCTTCTTGCGGAGCTCAGAGCCTGGGATCGAGTTAGCAATTGCTCATGACGGGAAAGTGAAAAGAATTCAGTTGACTTACCAGAAAGCTTAACCTTCTTCTGGACGGTGATCTTGTTGCCCATGGCATCGAACTTGTCCTCATCATCGTCACCCTTGGCGTCGAGACGGGGGCCGGAACCCTGACCCTGGACCCAGTTGTGTCCGGAGGGAGTCATCATACCGTCGTTGACGGCCCAGACTTCCTCAGTGAGGTTCTCAGTGAACTCACGGGAGTGAGTAATGATAACAACACCACCCTCGAAAGACTTGATAGCCTTGGACAGGGCACCGAGGGAGTCACGGTCGAGGTAGTTGGTGGGCTCGTCGAGGACGATAAGGTGGGGACGCTGCCACGAGCAAGCGGCGAGGACGACCTTGACACGCTGGCCACCGGAGAGACCGCGCATACGGGAGTGGGAGACAAGCTCGGCATCGAGACCGAAGTTGGCGCAGTGGGCCTCAATCTCCTTGCGGACAAGGGGACGGAACTGACCGGAGGCGAGGGCCTCCTTCTGATCAACCTCGGCGACCTGCTTGGGGTGGGAGACAATAATCTCGGAACGGGGCAACCAGGTGTTGTCGTTGGACATCATGGGAACCCACTTCTCGGACTTCATGCCGATGTTGTCACCCAGAGACCAAGAGATCTCGTACTCGTAGGTGTTCTTGAACTTGCGACGAGAGTGGATGCCGATGACACGACGCATGGTACCCTCAACCTTGTAGATCTTGTCCATGGCCTTCTCATCCTCCTCGGTGACGATCTTGTTGGCGCGGTCCATGGTCTCACGGTCCTCACCGGTCTGGAAACGCCACTGGATGTACTCGGAGGGAGTGGAGTCGAGGTGGTTATCGATGTGAGCGAAAGCGTGCTGCTTAATGTAGGCAATACGGATGTTCTCGTGCTGGTAGACTTCACCGGAGGTGGGGATCAATTCACCAGTGAGGACGTTAACGAGAGTAGACTTGCCAGCACCGTTGGCACCGATGACGGCAATACGGGAGCCCAGGGAGACCTGGAAGGTAATGCCGTGAATCTGGGGCTTGGGGGTACCGGGGTACTGGAAGGACATGTTGCTGACACGGCAGATAGCCTTGGACTTGGTCTTAACACCCTCAAGGAAACCGGGCTCGGGGAACTTGAACTCCATGTCGGAGGCACCGAGCTCGTAGTAGGACTTGGCGGCAGGGTGCTGCTTGACGAAGTCGGAGAGGGTACCGCGGTAACGGCGGAGCTTGAAGCGCTCGTAGTGAACGACGTGCTGGATGACGTGGTCAAGGAAGCTGGAGTCGTGGGAGACCATGATGGAAGTGCAAGGGGAGGTCTTGAGGTAGTTCTCGAGCCAAGCAACGTTCTTGACGTCCAAGTGGTTGGTAGGCTCATCGAGCAGGAGAATATCGGGGCTCTCGAAGACGGCACGGCACAGAGCGAGCTTCATCTTCCAACCACCGGAGAGGGCAGTGATGGGACCCTGGATCTGGAAGTCGGAGAAGCCGAACTCGTTGATCAGCTTGTCCTCGAGCTCCTCACGAGGAGGGTTCTGGCCGACCTCAGCCAGCTTCTTCTGGGTCCAGGCAATGACGGTCTGCTCGGTATCGGCGGAGTCGAGATCGTGCTCGACGTAGACGGTCTTGACCTCATCCTTCTTGGGGAAACCCTCGAGCTGCTCGTTGTTGATGGCGCGCATGAGGGTGGTCTTTCCGGAACCGTTGGGGCCCAGGAGACCGTAACGCTGGCCACGCTTGAGACGCAGGTGAGTCTGGTTCAGCAGAATCTTGGCACCGTAGGCCAGGGAGAAAGTGCAGTTGCAGAGATCCTCACCCTCCTCCTCGTCGGAGAGGACGGCATCGGCAGCAGCGGCATCGGGGCAAGCCTTCTTGCGGAGAGTCTCAGCAACGGACTTGGCATCCTCCTCACCAACGATGGCGGTGATGTAAGGGATGGTGTTCTGGGTCCAGATGACGTGGTCGTTCTCCTTCTCATCAACGAGCTGAGCGGCGATGGCGGCAACGTAGTTGATGGCCTCCTCGGAAGAGGCAATGAGGTCCTTGTGCTTAGCCTCGAGGATCTCCTTCAGGATAGCGGAAACGGTGGAGATATCACCAGCGCGGGAAACCTCGGGGATCTTGCCATCCTTGACATCACCGACACGGGAGAGGGTGTCGAGAGCCTGGCGGGTCTTCTCACGGGCCTCGGGGTCGGCAAGGGTCTCGAAGTTCTTGTTCAGACCCGGCAACATCTTGGGCAAGAAGGGAGCGACCAGCTGGGGATCCTCCACGAGCTTACACATGTTGTCGACAATGACAGCGGTCTTACGCTTGATAGCGGTCTCACGCTCAACGAGACCACGGTCGAGCAGGGGAACCATGATAGCGAGGGTAGGGCCAGTGACATCACTGACGAAAGTGGTGGCACCGAGCAAGTGAACGGTCTCGGGGACGTTCTCGGGCTTGGCGATACACTTGATGAGCTCGGGAATGAAACGCTCAATATCCTTGTTGACAATCAGACCGCAGACCTTCTCCATGGTGGCGTAGGCAGCCTTCTTGATCTCAGACTTGGTATCCCACATAGCCTCGGAGATGACGGGGATCAGAGTAGGGACCTGGTAGCCGAGCTGCATCTGGGCGGAGGTGACGAGGATGTCAAGGCAGTCCAGAGCACACTTCTTTTCTTGCCACTTCTGGGCGTTAGCGAGCGAGTTCAGGATAGGAGTGATAACGGCCTTGACGGCGTTACCAGTGACGGCCTGGACGATAGCGACAGCGGCGGACTGAGCGGCCTCCTTAACGGGGACCATCTTGTCACCGACAGCGGCGAGGACGGGGCCCAGGAGAGCGACGAGGTGGGGCTCAACACCGGCAGCGATTGTGGAGTGGGAAGCGATAGCACGGATACCCTCGCAAGCACGCTGGCGGGCGACGGCGTCCTTCTTGTTGGCGAGCTGCTTCTTGAAGATCTCAGCAGCCTTAGCAGGGAGGACCTGCTCGGGGATGGGACCGCCGAAGAGAGTGGCAATGTTGCCAGCAGCGGCGAGGGCCTCATCGGGGCTGGAGGAGATGTTGAGGTTCTTGATGAGATCCTCGAGGACAGCGACCGACTGAGCGGTCTCCTTGCCAGTAACGGCGGGAGAGGAAGCGACGGCAGCGGCAGGCATTTTGGATGAAATTTTGGCGGTAGGAAGGGGGTATTAGAGGAAAGAAAGAAGACTTCCTTTTTTTTCTATGAGGGGTATCGTGAAATTTTCGGTGTTGAGCAAAAAAACACTCAACTGCGTCAGATTTTTTTCAGACGCGGACGCTCAAAGATTGGAGCGGGAACTTTCTATCCTGTCTATGGGTAGAAAGAAAAACACAAAAAGAAAGAAGAGGCCGACCCTCGAAAAAAAAAAAAGATGCAGGAGTGGAGGAGAGGAGGGGGGAGGGAAGGGGGGCGAGGATATTTATCGTGTGGCATAAAATCTGGGCGGCAAAACCCTATGAAATGGCAATCAAATTTTTTTTTTCCCTTCAAGCCCATTGTCCCGCACTAACGCCGAATCAGGCTTAGTACTGCTTCTCCTGTGTTGTGATTGGGTCGAGTCCTGCTTTTGCCCGAATCCCCTTGCTCTGATTGGCTAGCTCTGCTCCTTGGCTCTATTAGGCTTAGTCTATGGCTGATGTTCTTATTCACGATTTTACTTTAATTGATTTCATTGCTATTCTTGTTACAGAGTACGGAGTATACGAAGCAAAGTGACTACGGGCAATAGATCTATCAGGCAAGGGAGTGACCCGAACAGGCATAGTAACCTTTAAACATTGAATCTACCACATTCCCTCTAACAATGGATAGGAAATACAAGTAACTCTATATCCTCACTTTGGGTCTCCATATCTCCGCCTAATGTATATCTCTTTCGACCACGGAGCATCTAGTTCTAGCCCGTCATATCCCATCTCATATCCCATCTCGTACTAGTCACTCTGTGACCCTCCCCGATTCCGTCACAGGTACTCCGTACTCCGTACCGCCGTTGCATAGAGAGACGCGCGAATCGCTGTTCGCCACTGATGACCAAGTGGCGCAGTCCCCTTCCCGGCACTTCGACCTCCAATGAACTGGATTCTTCTCGAAATCATAATCATATTTTTAGAGAATTCGAGAATTCACCCATCCTATTAAGATTCAGTCCAGACCCGACTTTGCTTTCGTCTCGTTTTCCCGTTCTCCGTTTGGCTGAACCGCTCCGTCTAGACATCTGATCCGAGACTAGTTGGCATGTAAGTCAGAGCTGAACGTCTCAGTAATCAAGTCCGTAACCAATCCAATGATGTAGTTGTTAGCCGTATGTGATCTTCGGCCTCAGTGTCTTCATGCCCGATGGCCCTAATTCAGGGGTAATTGAAAATTCCTTTGTGCCAAAGTCCGAATTGATACATGCTCCGTCGGGATGCATGGACGTTGATGTACCGGGTACTTCTCATTCTTTCACCGCTGGATTTGATCTTATCGCTTATCGCGCACATGTGTTATACGAACAGCCTCACTGGGCGAAGTCAAATATGAAAATTTAGACGGTGACAGCATCGATCTTTGTACTCTGTACTCTATGATCTGTACTCGTAATATCCGCAACACTAAGCCCCCATGCCAGAATATCCAGACACATTGTAACTACCCCGTAGACCACTTGAGAACCCTGTTATCTCAATTGCTTATCCCCCGCGAAAGGAAGCAGTGGCAAAAAAAAAAAAAAAAAAAAAAAAAAAAAAGAATCAGTTCTAAACGAAAAAGAAAAAACAAGAAAGAAAATCGGCTGAATCGGAAGTAACTCAACGCCCCTTAACAATGCACATTGAAGCCGCAAATGGTACCCAAATGGACTCCGAGTTTCGAGCGTACGAATCAGTTTCTTCTCTTTTCCCCTACTGTTTCCGGACCCCTAAATATCATCTCTCTTTTCTTTTCCGGTTCCTTTTTTTTCCTTTTTTTTTTTCATGTGGCGTTAGTCCGCCACCTGGGTAGTATCGAGGCGAGCTCACGTCCTCGGCATGTGCTCTGTATGCCCCCTTCCTCAGAATAGAGTCATCATCATACATGGATGTATATTTCTATGTGGATCCCGGCATGGCATTCCCGCCCCAGTTGTTTATTTAATGGAGAACGGAGACCGGAGAACGGAGAACGGGGAGGCGAAGGTCCTAGCCCCTTGAGACGGACTTAGCTTGATGCATGTCAGGTATCATGGTCTGGATCCACCTTGGAATCCGGGGTAGTGACGGAGTAAGGAGTAAGGAGTACGGAGTACAGAGTACAGAGGACTATCTCATAAAGATCTACAGAGGACTCAAGAGTACGCCGTAGTGAATTCTCGAATTTGATTCATCTTTCTCTCACAGCCCCCTTTTTCATGCTTTACTCAAGCCCCCTTGTCTTGGCCGCTTAGGCCCTTCTGTTTGATACAGATTGAGACTGGGAAGGACGGGTGCTGATCGGTGACGGACCTGTGGTTTTTTTAGTTGGGCAGGAAGCAGGGGAAAAGAAAGGGGTAACGTCGGGCAGCCTATCGGAGGATCGGTCTCGTATAGAGAGGCTTTGGAGGGTTCGTGCGACATGATACATAATACCGCGTACATAAGCTCCCTGGTGTCGAATATTTCCCTTTATTTGGTCCTCGGTACGGACAAGAGAGGTATCATATCTACATATGTAGGTATGGACGGAGTAGATAGAGAAATCACTGCGATCTTCCATCTATCGTGAAAGCCACTCAGGGAACAAGGTAATAAGTAATTAGTATGTGGGAATGCACAGCTCTATAGACCAGGAACAAAAGCACACACAGCACCAGCACGCCCAGCCCAAGCAGCAGTCCCCATCCTCGCATCCCGCAAATCTATGTCCAGATCGTGGTCAAATAATAAAAACGAAGCAGAAACAAACACACTCGGGGGTATATACAAGACTGGTTCAGAGCAGCCAGATCAAAGGTGATCGGGCCGAGAGAGCGTCGAGTAGAATCACAAGTTCCCGTTCCTCGAGAGGATGGTGGGCTTGCGGCTGAGTTGTGACAAGGTGATTGGGGAGAGGGATGGAGGTGAAGGCAAGAAAGGATGGAGACATCGAGATGCCTAAAATCGCTGGGAAACAACCACCCGATGTCTGTACAAAAAGGTCAAAACGCTCGTAACTCCAGACCCATATGCGCGGCGCAACTCCGTGGCAAAAAAAAGCAGTGCAAACAAGCGTAACAATAATCAGAACAGAGATGATGGGCTTTCATGGTTTCTTCTTAACGTGACTGCTTCCCGTTTCCGAGGGGAGTTCGTCGCCATCGATGATACGCCAGAGACGGCGTGGGGAGAAGTTGTTGCCGAATAAGTAAATCCCGACGAACCAGGCTGCAAGGAGGTTGGCGAGGTGGTGAAGGAGATACGCATATGAGACGCCGTAGATCGCGGAATAGATGGCGATGGCGAAGAAGATCATGGAGGTGATGTGTCGGAACCTGAGGAGAATGAGAGGTTAGCTTGGAAATGGGTAGTGGAATAGGAAAGCGGGACATACCTGGTGGTGATGCGCGGGATCATAGCGCCACTGGTCATGGTCTCGACAAGAATAAGGAAGGGCATGATGGATAACACATTATGGTGTGATGAGAAAGGCATAAACCAGTGCACCACAAGATTGTGGGCCCAGACTAGTAATACTAGTACATTGATAGGCAGGATCCAGAGCATCAAGATCAAGATGGAGTGTGCGTAGTTGCCGAAGTTCAGATGCGAAGTGGATCTGGTTTCCTTAGCGTGCCATTGTGCCCGCACACATGTGGCTAGCTGCACAATGCAGGCAACCATATAGGCAAACTGATAGGGGATGACAGTCGAGACAAGGACGAGAAGAATCGCAGTGTGGATAATACGTCGTCGAGGCGTGGGGGTATTGAAAATTGGTAGATTTCCACGATCTTCGCGTCGGATATAGCCCGACTTGCTGTGGAGTGCGCCATAGGCCCAAGAGAAGATATTCACGAGGGCGAGGGCGAGATAGTTGACGAGTACGCAGACGCCCACACTTACAAGACCAAACAACGGCACAAGGAACCAGAAGAATGAGTCTTGCGATCCAAGCAAAAGATCGTTCTTGGTGAAATCAATGGGTGTCTCGGTCGAGTTGGTACGCCAATGCAGAGTTTCATCCGTCTGGGGCAGGGCTTTGGAAGTGGCTAGAGAGGTAGCGAGCAATGACATGGCCACCAACAAAAGCGGGAAAGACGACCGCAAAGCACGGTCGAGTCCGTCAGTGAAAGGAATGAAGTACCCAGATTCATCGTAAACTTGGAACTGCTTGCGGAGAACAAGGGCAACGACGAGCAGCGGGAATGCAGCAAAAATTGTCCGATATCGCATAACCAGCTCACCAAGACTGCTAGTAAGATCGACTTGGAGAGAGATGTCGACCGTGGAGCCAGAGGTCGGGTCCGTCCACAAATGGAACGACACGCCCCCGAGAGCGGCCTGTTCGCTGATGGCAGGTGGCATAAACGGAGCCACGCCATGCAGATTTACGTTGACCTCATTGACATTAACGAAAAACTTCGACTCGTGAGGATCAGAGACAGATTGCCGGAGCAATGGAGCAAATAGCTCCTCCTTCTGGGGATGGCGAGTGATCTTCAGCCGATAGTCGAGCAGGCTCGAATATAACGCGGGAATCTTCACCTCCGTGAGCATAGGGCGGTTTGCGGGTAGCCGCACCTTCAGACCCGCACTGAGCAGGCCACCTAGCCCCACCTTAGCCTTGATCATTGCGTCCGAGCTATCCGAGAACTCGGCGACAAGGAAGCCTGGCGTCGGCACATTGGCTTTGTCCACGACGGCAACAAACTGATGTTCCGCCAAAGTCTCCAAATCATACTGGAGATAGGAGAACGGCGCAGAACTGTCATACGCATGTTTGGATGAGCGGGTCGAGGCAGGTAGATGAATGCTATCCTCAGCCGCACTCTTGCAGGCTAACCGGGTCGAACCCACAGTGCCACCAGAGAAATCCAAGTTCAACGGGAAATTGGTTGAACGGCCATTGGACAATGGGAACACGCTGCAGAAGAGAACCTCGATGTTGCCGTTCTTTTCGAGCGATTGGTCCGTGAGCAGAGTGAACTTTTTACCAGAGACACCTTGGGGCGGGATTGGTAAAAGACGAACATCCGGGCCATGCCGTAAACCCAGCTCGCGCAGGATCAGCCGTTGACCCTGTGCAAGAATCGTGTTTGCATTGTCCTCAAGTGTCAAAAGGGTGTTTGCTTCCTTCTGGGGCAAGGTACGCTCTGCAACTTGCTCCATTCCAGTCAAGTACCAGCGCTTCAGCACACGCATGCGTTGGGCCCTCGGTTTGGTTTGCGTAGGTCGTCGGGCGTCGACAATCTCGAACAAAGATTTGATGATTGCCTTGCGGAACTGGTCACACCAAGTAATAGACAAATGATCCATGCCGATCCAAACGTCCGGGATCGAAGAGGTGAAGACAGTGAATCCGTGCGTTTCGGGGACCAGGGACGAGATACTGGCATAGTCGGAAGGAACCACTGTGTCGCGCGCTCCGCCTGCAATGGAAATGAGGGTAACATGCCACAATGGGTTGTTGTTGGCCCAAGTCTGCGCATAGGCGTCACGCCAGTAGTCGTTGATCTGTTTATAGGTGTGGACGATATCGGAATCGAAGGAGACGGGTGGTTTTGCGTGCGGAGCAGACATGGTGATGATCGTATTGACCGAATTGGCTTGGTAGTTCGCCATCGTCAAAGCGGTTCTTGCGACGATTCCACCCATAGAATGTCCAACGAGAATTACTGCGCTTGGGTCCGGCAACCCCGGGTCTCGGCGTGTGCGTCGCGGATCATGATATAGTGATAAGATATATGATATCGCCTCGTTTACGTACTCCGCCTGATCCAACAGCGTCTGTCCATGAAACGCCGCCATATCCTCGTTAAAATCCACCATGAAAAAGTCCAAACTTCGTGTCCCCACCGCATGTCGGCTTTCGTCGTGTCGGACCGCATCGTAGTAATGTCGCGAGGCCTCCGCGGCCAAGGACCGGACTTGCCGGTAGCTGCCAGCGTTTCCGGGCAGAAAGAGAACCGGCACGCCATTCAACTAAACACACAAGTCAGCAAACAAACACTCCAAGCGCATCCACCCAGTCCGAGCCACCGTACCCCGATGTTATCCTGAGTGTAAGGATCCACGCCTTCCTCCCGGTACACGAAAAGATTGTATTTGCTCGCAAAGCGGGTATGTTCCGTGTCGAATTCCAACATGCGGATAAAGGTCGGACTCATCATCGGCACGCCGCAACCATCTCCGCCGACTTGCCGACCAGCGAACGAAGTGACAATGGAGACCAAGATCGCGACAGCAACACAGGTGGTTAAGGCCGTCAAGACGGAGCAGGACCAGGGACTGCGCAGACGGGATTGTCGAGCACGACGGCCTTCGGGGGAAGGTGCTTCCATCGGAAGTCGAGGAGAGCCCAATGGCATCGTTTTGGTATCGTTGGAAGGTTGTGAGGACGAGGTGCGCCACAGGCTCGAATTCCGGGAGCGCGGTGTCGCGCTACCGTCGCGGCGAAGGTCAAAGCTGGTACCGCGCCTAGTTATTTGAGATGTCTTTTCGTCAATGGCGTTTGGGCCATGATCGTCTGTCCGGGAGACCGAGGAATCTTCGTCCTCGACAGGGGAGCCCGACGAGCGTCTGTGCATTGGAGAAAGCGGAGCCGGGGCTTCATCCAGCATACACAGAGACCGAGGTTCTTGGCGCAGGGGGCTAAACCTCGCAAGAAACCCTTAAAGAGTAAGGAACGAGGAGGGGAAGGGAAGGGGTGAGAATGGAGAGGACAGGAATGGAAGCCGGGGCGGTTGGAGGTTTGTCTGGGCCTTGGCGGAGAAAATGCGTGTCCCTTGTGTCCCTGAACAGTGGACTCTTTTTGTGGGTACAGCAATTCAAGGGTTCAGATGTTGAACCTCCAAACTGGACTCTTGTCTCTGCTTGAGCTAAAATCAAAGCAGTCACCGGTGTCGAAATGGTCTTTTTTTTTTACTTGCTCTTGGACGCAATCGGCATGAGAGGCTTGGCAATGAAACCTACACTGGTCCAACAGCCGCGTACATAGATAGCCCCTCAAGCTTAGGGCCTTGATAGAAATAAGCGTTGTCTGCCAAGTGCCTACTTATTATCTCTCATTATCTTCTTAGCCAGTACGGAGTAGATGGGCTGTGGATTGATCCCAACTTCGGAGGGTTTGGTGTAGAAACTATCTACAATGGAACACCGCAGGCAACCGTGTGTCTCATGTGCATGTTCCTGCAGGACGCGTATGTTACAAAGTCAGACCAAGTGCTTATTGATTTTCACGAGTCTTGTAGGATGTTAAAAAGCGTCTTAGAGGTGGGGGTCTATTCTATATTAGTGACCACTTTGTATAGATGCGCCAAGATCCGCCCAATTTCCATCCTGTCTCATACATTTCCAACTATTGAAACTTTCAAACCAGCTGAGGATCTAGAGTTGCATGAATCCTTGAAAAAGCAAATCCAGAATCCTAGAACTCTTGGGTTTTCCAACAAAGAGCTCGAATCACTCTACATTTAAAGGGGATGACGTGACAGCCCTAATAGCTTCCAACATGTATACGGAGTACGGAGTACATCCACACAGCAACTCCTTCTAGCCAACCAATCCATAATTAGGTCTATTCCAATCCTAGTCGACCCTGTATATGAGCTCCATTTTGATTTGTTAATAAGAAAGCTGTAAACAGTCTAGAAGTGCGGGGTCCAGGCTGAAAGGATGAGTCCGTGCTTTATAAAGAGGAAAACTCCCCCGTGCACGCTAGATCTCACGCTTACTATTCTTCTGTTCTACCCTTTGTTTTTCTCCCCCTGACTGACTTCTTGGTGAGATAACACTCAGAATAGGCCGAGATTATCACATACAGTCAGGTGATACTCAGAGTATAATGCCAGTTTACTGAGCATCCATGCTCTCAGGGTCTAAGACTTCGTCTACACCATATGTGGACTGAGAATTGGCCCTCTATGTCCTTTATCACAGGTGGGTGTTTTACAGATCTTTTCTCTTATTCAAACAAGAAAATGAAGATACCCTTCAACCCTAAGACTAGCCTACGAGCTAGAATGAACGTTATCAATTAAGCAGATTCGGATTCTTGATCACCTATGACACTGAAGTGAATGAATACTGTCGAGGGACATCAGCTGACTCTTTTCTACATAGTAACTGACGGGCAACTGAAACATTTCAGGTTATGAAGTCTACTGAGATCAATCTCCCGTATGTACAAGGTAAGACGTTAAAACTTGAATTCATTTGCAATATCTCATCTGAGATCTGTCCCTATCCCCCCCCAGATAATCTTCAGTCATCGCGCAGTCGCGCGGATCCCTAGGTACCATATCTGCTCTTGAGAAAGCTGATACAGA
Organism: Penicillium crystallinum; assembly: GCA_027569675.1. NCBI lineage: Eukaryota > Fungi > Ascomycota > Eurotiomycetes > Eurotiales > Aspergillaceae > Penicillium > Penicillium crystallinum. The sequence goes on from JAPDKR010000062.1 coordinate 59,333, forward strand.
GCCTACAAAGTAGCCGTTGCCTTCTCAGGGTCCTCGATGCCTTCCTTAGTAATCGTACCACGATGAGCAGCGACCTCCTGGAGGTCGGCATCATGCTCGGCATCGAAGTTGCGACCCAGTCGCTCTGGTCCCGCGATGGTGACCAGAATGACATAGGCATAGACACAGCCCATGAAGATGCAGATCACCTTGCCATACTCGTAGCGGTCGGAAGCTTCCTCGGTTGGCGGCAGCGGGAAACGCTCGCCGATGGTCGACTCGATGGTCGAGCTGGCGGAGGAGACGAGGTTACCGAGCTGGTAGGCGGTGCCGACGGCGAAGGTCCGGATGGCTCCTGGGGAGAGCTCCATCAAATGGATGGGGATCACACCCCATGCGCCCTGGACCATGAATTGTTCGAAGTAGGCGGCGGCGATGACATTCTTGTTTTGAACAAAAGTGTAGGGGTATAGTAGGGCTCCACCGATGATTGAGATGAAGATGATAGAGAATCGTCGGCCGAAGATCTGACTAGCCCAGCCACAAAGAACACCGCCTGACAAAGCACCTAGGTTGGCCACGACTTGTGTGACAGTGACTAAGTTCTTCGAAAAGTCGAACTGCTTTTCAAGCATGGTTGGGTAAAGGTCCTGGGATCCGTGCGACTAGATTCTGTATTAGTCTTCCATCTGAAATATCGTACAATGTGTAGCATGTATATCACGTACCATGAAATTGAAGCCCGCCATAAGTAGAACCAGATAGACAAGCATCAGCCAGTGTCGCTGCAGTGCAACTTTTCCTTCTGACACGAACGACGCCGCAACTCCTCCGCGCACTTCCTTCCGTGCTTCCTGACGTCGACGGAATGTCTCGGTTTCGCCGAGACACATCCGGAACATAATAATCAAAACTGGTGGGCAAGCCGCGAACCAATACAAAGGTCGCCAACCATGCGAGGTATTACCGACAAGCGCTCGGGCAAAGGCGGTCGCGAGCAGGTATCCAAACGCATAGCCCTGTTGCAAAAATCCAGAAATCAAGCCACGGGCTTCGGGCGGACAATCTTCCAATGCTGTAGCTGCGGCGTTACCATACAAGCCACCCATGGCAATTCCGAACAAGGCACGACATGCTAGGAACTGTTCATATGTCTGGCAGAAACCAGCACCGAGCTCGAGGACAACGAAGAGCAGTTGGTTGAAGATGAATGGCCATTTGCGACCCCATCGATCAGAAGCGATTCCGAAGCCGATCGCACCGACAGATCGTAGCATCAGTACCAGAGTAATTCCCCATGTGATGTCGGTGACGGATTTGTCGAAAGTCTCGGCAAGCTCAGAAGTAGTCAAAGAGACAGTAAAGAAATCGAATGAATCCCATGACCAACCGCAAAATGCGACCTGTGTGGTGGGTGACGGTTAGCCAAGTCTTCTACATCAGCCCTACAGGGATCGACATACCGCAAAGTTGAGCCACTGTGTCCGATTAAGCAATGTCAAAGCCTTGAGAGGGTTGGGCGCGGGGTTCATAGGAGGCACCAAGGAGGAGATACGGGTGGCTATGTAGCGTCCAATCCCCATATGCTCGTCGACCTCCGGCGAGGCCATCGGCGCATCAAGAGGCTGCCGTTCAGCCGCCATGGTTGCTAAAGTCCTCGGAGTACTCGCAGATGAGAGAGTAAATGCTGGAACTTGGCAGGATTTCGGAAGAAAGAAAGAAGAGATAGATCATAAACGAAAACAAGCGAGGGGTCGGCGTTCGTCTAAATACGGCGGGAGCAACCCCTCGCCCATCGCGACCGAATCTGGCGGGTGAGACCCCGGCGACCAGACAAAATCAAACGAATGACCACCGACGTCTGTGGTAAACGGCCCACTCCCTCTGTGCAGGGATCGCAACCTATCTCATTCGCGTGGGATGCGGGTCAGCAATCTAGAGTCGGGGCCTAGCACGAATAATGCGAGAGATACAGGCTCAACCGCCGATCACGGTACATTTCCGGGGTATGCCTCCCCAGACAATGGAGTCCCCGTGGGGAGATCGGATACAGAAAGTTTCGTTCTAATGGCCGACCCGGGACCACCACGGCACAGTGCTTCGCTGGGTTGACGAATGAGACCAGCGGGTTGATGCAAGGCACCACAATCGTTCAAGAAAACAGCCAACATGATTAATCTTGTTCGCAAGGGAACAGAGAGTCTAGTCTTCGTTCTAGATTGGTTCATAATGCCGCTATGCTTTGCTCCATTTTAGTCGAAAACTCTGGCTCTGCCCCGGCAGCTTTGGCAGCTTGGGGGTTGCTTTTGGACTCAGCTGGACCACTGCATGCAGCTTGTCAGCTCCAACATCCACAGACGATATTCCATACAAATCTATTAAATACGCACAGTCCAAATCATGCCAGTTCTCCATGTTGTCTCCCTTTGGAAAAGATTCTCACCGGCGAAGACATATCCCGGATCTACACACAGTCGAGCAATGCGGAGCTTAACGGAAGGCGGGTAAAAGACAAGGAAGGTGACGGGGAAACAGTCCCCGCAGCCGTCCTGACACAACACACAATCTCGCAAACCTGGTTTAGCCGCGAAAGTGCGTTGAAAGACATGGTCGGCCTTAGTCCGTACTCACTACTCCGTACAACCACAATGTTTTGCGTGTTAAAATGAGGCATGTACCAGACCTTGTCTATCTTACCACACTGCATAATGCCCCAAACAACTTCAGCACAACCATCTGGCCCCTCATGCGTAAGACTCGGCCCCCAAGTTCGCTCAGACTTACGTTGCCGAGACTTAGCGGGCCGGGGTAGGGGCTTGGCAGCACGGCTTCTTTGAAGTAAGACTTTGGATAGTCTTTGGTGGCTTGGAGGACGGACAACGACCGAGCAGATAAGACCTAACTACCAATGCATACACAGCGGATACATTCGAGGACTTGCAAATTCTCCAGTCTGATTGACCTTACATTGCAAGCCTAATCACCACTCAATCATCTCGCAAGATCAAAGCCCCGTCTTCTAACACGCCAAGCCTGAACGAAGGGACAGTGCGCGGCCACGTTCATCTCCACGGTCCGCCCATCTCTACGCTCCGCGGAGTTCAGGGTTAATTTGTACTGAAGGTTTGAATAAGGAGAACATATTTCTATAATCTTGGTGTTCGAACCTTGGAACCTATGACAAAATTTGACCTCTCGGGTGTTTATGCCTTTTCTTGGCTGCAGTGCCAATAAAAGCCATGGCTATTGGCAAGAAAGCTTCTCATCACCGCGCTCGGATGCTTTGGCTGCCCATGCATATCTGTCGGGCTGAATCCTTCGGGCTAAATTCTTCGGCTCTGCGTTGACTTCCCTATTGGTGCCTGTTCTCGATATCACATAATCGTGCCAAGCCCACCAATCCCTGGAAGGGATTGGTGTGCTCCCTACACAATGATAATTTCTCACGCAATGATAAATTTGAGATTGAGGTATCTTTTGGATGGCTTTTTCATACAAAAGGTACAAACTCAATGATATTTACAACAATACTTTTTCTTGAACATTTGACAGGCTACGGATCTTTTAAGTATCATATTCTAAAGAGGATAGCGCAGAATAATAAGATTTTAATCTTCAGATAGAGAATATAGTGTGTCCTATATGTAGGATCATATTCGAATCTCTCGTGTAATTCTCTATATAGTAGATATGAGGGCAAGGATTACTCTAGATCAAAGCAGTTTCTTGTTTATTTCTAAAGATGAGATCATATATCAAGTGTACTACCTAGTGATTATTTATCTATTTACTCTTTACTCTGTATCTAGTTCTATAGTTGAGATATAGGTTCGTGGTTCCTTTGATTCCTTTGTACCTTTTGTATGTAAGCGCTACATAAAAGATACTCAAATTCCAAGAATATCATTATGAGTAGGGAGCACCAATCTCGGAGACGGGGTTGATGGGCTTGGCACGATTATCCACAAACGACTCCCGAGGTCCACTGCTCGGTAATACAGGGCCAGATTGAACATTCGGTAATATGCTGCTTGACAGGTGCCGACCTTCATATTCGTAATTCCGTATGGAGCGATGTTGCGAGCGAGACCCAATAGGAATCATTCAATTTCCTTTTCAACAACGGGCGTCCGGGTGGTAGAGTATTAATTTAACATAGTAGGATAACGGCCTCAAAGCCTCTACATCAATCAGTATAGTGTATCTAGGCTTTGATAGAGCCGATTTCAAAGCGTTGAATCATTGGCAAGTTTCTCCTTCCAAGTGCCAGCATTGATTTTGAATTCTTCAAAGTATATTGTAGCCCTCGTTCGCCTTTATCAGCATTCGTCGATATAACCCAAGGCCAATTGCACAGTCCCGGCTATGGATTGAAACATGAATGATATATCGAGTCTCAAGCAATATTTATGCGTCTTCCTCCATGAACATCAAGAATATAGGTGCGAGCTTGCCAGATATTGGTAGATATGCAGCAATATGCTTCTTGCTCTTCTTTACTGTTACTGGTTGATGTTGTAGACATCATGAAAAGCCTTGTCTCTCAATTTCAATTCTGAATCTGGTACACTTAATCCATTTTAGATCTTGTAATTAACATTGCAAGGTGCTTAGGCAAGAACTGGTAGAACCTCATTTCAAGTTATAGGTCCACATTCACATTGACACGTATGATATATATATCTTCTAATTCCCAGTAATAAATTAGAGGCAACTACATGGGAATATAAACACATGTACCTAGCTAGCACTCCATATAGACAAGGCTGCAGAGTAGAGCCAACTCATCCTAAACTTACAAGCATTGCCACAGTAGACTGTCAAGGTCCTAGATCTCAAAGCTGTTCCTTGCAGCCCGGAGCTGTCAACTGCGGGGCGACAGGCTTGGCATCGACTGTATACAGCATACCACACCATCCTAACTGCCACCAAATGAATGAAGCCTACCTTCAAATACAGGAATAGAAACTTTATGAGATTTTGCACAGCTGAAGAAAGGTTCAGCCACAGTTTTATCGAAAAAGGAGGCAGTGTCTACCTGAAACTCCATGAGGCGGTGCTCAATTTCCCGGCTCAGCCCCTCCGGGTCCCGCTGATGCCGTGTATTTATTGTCCGCCCCTCGTCACTTTCTTGTCCAGATTCTCTTAATTATCAATAATTATCTCGATATTCAAAGAATACCAGTTCATCACTATGTCACACTACGGCGGCCCTCCTCAGAACCAATACGGCGGTGGCGCTGGTTACTATGACCAGCAAGGCCAACAAAATTACCCCCCTCAGCAAGGCTATCCCCCTGAAGTGAGTTTATACAAATCGCGTGCCGAGCGTTGCACAAAGCCAAGCCGCACAGAACTCCTAGCTTTGGCTCTCTCGAATGCGTATCACAGACACATAAAACTAACATTTCTCCGCAACAGGGCCAGCACGGCTATGGCCAGCCCCAATACGGCCAACAGCCAGGACCATATGGGCAACAGGGCGATCAGGGATATCAGGCATACAACCCCCAATACCAGCAGGGCTACCCGCCCCAAGGCGGCCAAGGATACGGACAGCCCCCGCAGGACCGCGGCCACTCGCCTTACCCTCCTCAGCAACAGTACCCGCAAGGCGGGGGTGAAAGCTCCTCGTACTATGGCACTGGCGCACCGGGACAGTACCAGCAAGGACAGCCTGGCGCTGTAGGACAAGAGGGTGAGAAGGGTTTGGGCTCGACGCTGCTTGGTGGTGCGGCTGGTGGGTATATGGGCAGTAAGCTCAACCATGGCTTCCTCGGTACTGCGGGTGGTGCTGTCTTGGGTGCTGTGGGTGCGAACATGGCATCGCATAAACTGTGAGTATTACCCTCAACTTTGACGGCTGTTAGTTGTTCTGGTCGAATATGAGACTGATTCTTGATATCGTGGAATAGTGGCAAGGAACACAAGAAGCACAAGAAAGATAAGAAGCATAAGAAGGATAAGAAGCATAAGCGGAAGGGCTCTAGCTCTAGCTCCAGCTCTAGCTCGTCTAGCTCTGACAGCGACTAGTTGGCTTCACTTTTTCTATTGCCTCAGGCCAGACTCCCTGGCTCTTCTTGCATTTTTGTATACCCCGCCTGATTTTTCTCGCTTGATTGCCCCGTTCCTGTCGTTTGGTGACTGCTTTTGGCTTTTCCTCTAAGCCTTTGACCAACTTGACGCATTACGTTTATTCTATGCTTTCGTATTCTTACTGATATGATATCTCATGGACAAAATTGAGTCCTCGAATCTTCCAAGTGATGTTGATTCTTATGATACCCCACAGTGCTTTGTGATACTCTTAAAATGGATATCGACGTAGTTGGCATCATGAGATTCAGATAATCTATTATAATATTGTGGATATTGTTTTATTGAGTCGGTTGATGTGCCTTGGGCTGAGCACCCTTCCCCTTCACTGGCGATTTGAAATAGAACTCTGCGTCAATACTATTATCCACATCGAGAGACAGCCGAGGTATTTCCTTCGGCGAATCCCACATGAAGCGCCACTTTTGTGATGTTGGGTTCCAATACTGCCGCGGCACCAGAGCAGATAAGCGTCTCCACTGACGGCGCATAAATCTGGCCGTAATGGTATGTGGTCGACCATTCGCATACTCAGCGAAAGTTCTACCCTTCTCAGGGCCCCGGGCGAGCAACGTGAAGAGTTCACCTTCGGAGTTGGCCGGTGTCGCCTGGGGCGTTACCTTTCTGCGTTTGATAGGTTCCCATGGAATAGTGCCCGAGACAAGCCCATCCAGAATCTGGAGATCCTTCTCTGGTAATGGTGGAAGGAGGCTGCTCAATGTAGTGTTGTACCATCGCTTTCTCAGATTCCTTTTGCGAGAATTGGCAAATTCCTTGCCCCAGCTATCCTGTTCGGGAATTGGTGCTTCCAAGTTCTTGATTAAAGGCCTGACGCGGACAGTTGCGACCACTGTGTTCTGCATCTGGGACGCTGCGAGGCTTTTCACAATAGCTGGGGGTTCCCAGCCATCGTCGTATTGAGCCGGCTGAGCCAGGAGCTTTTTTAGATCCGTCGAATCTTTGGGAATTTCGGGCGTTAACAATTGTGCTAGCAGCTCATGCCGCCTCCTCCCAGTGCGACCGTATGACAAAAATAACACTTTCTCGAGGGGCCGGGAGTAGCCTTCATTTGCTCGTCGTAAAACCGACAACGCATTTCTTGCTGCGTGCACCACTTGAGGTCCAGCCTTGGTGGAACGGGAGGAAACAGATCGATATCTGGAGATGATATGGTTTTTCATGTAGTTGCGGGCGATGGGATCAGGAAGGTAGGTACATTCGCGCAGCGTAGCGCGGAACAAATGGCGCCATTGCTGTGGTGTTGAGAGATTGTGTAGCCAATGTTGAACTTGTGGACCGGCCATCAGGAAGATGATCTCATTTTATTGCAATCGGAGGAAAAGAGAGCGATGCTCCAAAAACGGAGAAACGCGAAATTCTTGGCGAACTGCGTGTCACGGGAACTCCGACGCGCCATTTTCGCAGTCTCTCTCTCCAAACCCCGCGAACGTTGCCTTGCCTTGCATTGAGTCTCGGATCTTGATAACTCTTGATATCTTCGACACATTCTTATTGGTCGCTTTGTGGCCTTGAATGGTATTTGGTCTGGCCTGCGGTTTCCCTCCAGAGGGTTAGCCACGCGCCTCCTTGAGCTCGCGTCATTCCAATCGGTATCCGGTATCCTGCCCTTGCTATCCCGACCAACTATTGCCTGATTCGTGGGCTGACGTTTCCGCTAAGACCAACATGTCATACTCCCAGGCTAGTACAGGGTCGAATGGAATGGCCTACAATATGCTGAATGCTTCCCAATACCACTCGTCCACCCCTCGCGCAACTCCTCCGCCTCCGAAAGGGTCGCAAATGTCCTCTTTCGGTTACTCCAATGGACTTTCCCGAACATATAGTGGATATGAAGGGTCCCACGACTATGGATCTGTAATGCCATATCAGGAGGAGTACAAGCCACAGATTTACCGAGTTCGTGGTTTCGATCCACCACCTATAGAACATGCTGCTGACTTGCCCCAAACTAGGCTGTTTACTCCAACATCCCTGTCTATGAGATGGAAATGAATGGTGTTGCGGTTATGAAACGCCGATCTGACTCTTGGTTAAACGCTACACAAATTCTGAAAGTTGCTGGCGTTGTAAAAGCAAGACGAACGAAAACCCTGGAGAAAGAAATTGCGGCCGGGGAACACGAAAAGGTACAAGGTGGCTACGGCAAATACCAGGGGACATGGGTGAATTATCAACGAGGTGTCGAGCTCTGTAAAGAGTACCACGTCGAGGAAGCACTGCGGCCATTGCTGGAATATGATATGTGCCCCGACGGTTCTGGAGCTCCTGCCCACGGATCGATAGAAACACCTACCAAAGAACAAGCAATGGCTGCGCAGCGAAAACGTCTTTACAATGGCGGTGACAACCGCAGTGCATCCCAGCCACAACAGGGAACGTTCTTCCAGAATATCTCACGTACCGCTGCCACCGCTGTCAACGCTCTCAGCAAAGCACGCTTCGACTCTCCCAGTTCTACCGCTCGTCGACCCAGTATGCCTCGTAAGCCTTCGCAGCAGATGAGCAGCCAGGAATCCGGGCATCAGTTCAGCAGCCAGCAGAGCATGTACAGCATGTCTGACAGCGGATTTGCAAGCCTGCAAAATCGATACCAGACACAAGATGATAACGAAGATCTTGTGGAGCCCCCACGGAAACGTATGCGCTCTACTTCACACCATGGCCCACCAATCGGCTTTGCACGTGAACCATCTAATTTATCAATGCACGAACCCACGCCGACGGAACCTAATGACTCTTTTTACCAAGACATGGATCTTCCTCCGCCTCCTATTGACGATGGATCGAAGCGGGGGATTGAATCCCTGGCACCTGCTTCTACGCCAGAAAGGTTCCAGAGGATGAAACTCATAATGACATTGTTCCTTGACAAGCGGACCAAAGACTTCACAAATCACCCGGCCTTGGTGCAGTTGACCGGGGAAGATCTTGAGATTCCTCTGGACGAGTACCGAAACAATGCTCTTCATTGGGCTGCAATGCTTGCACGCATGCCATTGGTCCATGCGCTGGTAGCTAAGGGCGTAAGCATATCGCGAGTCAATGGTGCTGGAGAAACGGCTTTACAGAAGTCTGTGGGCACGCGGAATAATCTTGATTATCGGAGTTTCCCACGCTTGCTGCAGGTACTCGCGCCTACTATTGACATGGTCGATTACAGCGGACGCACTATTTTACACCATATTGCTATGATGGCTGCCACTGGTGGTGGCGGACACGTCTCTGCTAAGCACTATCTTGAAGCTTTGCTCGAGTTTATTGTACGACACGGTGGCATTACGCCAAGTGCAAATGGAAACAATGCACAAAATGGGGACTCGGGAGGTGAAGTTATCTCTTTGGGACGGTTTATCTCTGAAATTGTCAATCTCCGCGATGATCAGGGTGACACGGCTCTCAATCTGGCGGGACGTGCCCGCTCCGTTCTTGTACCGCAACTCTTGGAAGTCGGTGCTGATCCTCATATTCCGAACCACACTGGCCTTCGACCCGCAGATTATGGCGTCGGTGTCGATATGGTTGACGGAAATTCTCAGTCACAACAAGTGGCTAATCGGAATGACACATTTATCGATCAATTGGCGAAGTCAAAGAAAGAGATTCTCGATGGTATGCCATTCTTTGCCTGCCTCTTTGGTTCTTTTGCTAACAACATAAATAGCGGCAATGTCTCAAATCAGCGCGATGGTTGAGGAGACACTCGGTGGAATCGACCGAGAACTAGCTTCAAGCTTGACCAAAAAACAAGAAAGCTTCGATCACTGGCATACGAAAATTCGCGAGTCTGCCAAAGCGCGACAGATTGAACAAAAACAATATGATGATCTAAGACGCAAGGGCTCTGAGCGTGTTGAGCTGGACCGGCGCATTAAAAATCTCGAGCGTTCATCTGAGGGCTTGTTGATTACAGTGCAGAATACACCAGGACTGGATGCTACGAGAACGGTTATCGTGGGTGATGCCGACCGAGATTCCGGTGTTGATGTCACGACATTTGACTCCCTCTTCCCCGAAGGGTTCGATCCAGCGTCCGGGTTTTCAGACCAGCAGATTGCTTTCCTGACTAATTTACCTACTGCGGATCTTCTCAGGCGCCAAACTCAGTGCTACAAAGATTTCAACGGAGGAATACTTGCCGAAGTCGACGGACTGAAAGCAAAGAACGCAGTTCTAGGCCAGAACTACCGTCGCATGGTGATGGCATGCACGGGATGGACGGCGGAGCAAGTAGACGAAGCTGCAGAAGGACTCACGCAATGTGTCAAAGAACTGAATGATAATCCAGTTCCCGAGGACGAAGCCATTGAGATCTTGATGCGGGATCGTGGGCAAGACTGGTAGCTCTAGTCGTGATATGTGCATTATTTTCTGAGCGTTTGGGCGGCTTATTCGGCGTTGCTTCAATTGTGATGATACAAATACCCTGGTGGCATGTATTCATGCCCGTTGGCACATGTCTTGTTATGCGAGAAAATACACTTGTACATTTGCTCGATGAGCTGTTTCTCTTGGCTGTATGTTGTACCGGCTAAATGTGAGATTAGCCGGTCAAGCTGCGTGATCTGACTAGGCTTGGTGGCTGAAGCCCCCGTTCTAGTAGTTGCCGGGTCTTTAGCCCATGCCCCGCGTTTTGCTTCGGGCTTTTGGATAAATCGCCTGTGGGAGGCGAAGTACTTATAGTACAGGGAAGCACCCCATGTAAACGTCCACCTTTGCCAACTGACATTGTCAAATCCACACCATGGCTACCGGCTTCCTGCGCGTGAAGGACGACACTATCGTCGACGGGAATGGAGAGGGAGTCGTTATGCGAGGAGCTGCCCTCGGAGGATGGATGAAGTGTGTCAATTATTAGCCTCGGTGTGCTACAAGCTAACAGTTACCTCCAAGCATGGAGAACTTCATCACAGGTTTCGCCGGTCATGAAGCCCAGCACCGCGCTGCCATGCGTCGAGTCCTTGGGCAAGAGAAGTACGAATTCTTCTTCGACAAATGGCTTGAGTATTTTTTCACCGATTCCGATGCCAAATTCTTTGCTGAGCTCGGACTCAACTGTCTGCGACTTCCTTTCAATTACCGCCATTTCGAGGATGACATGAATCCCCGAGTCTTGAAGGAATCCGGGTTCAAACATTTGGATCGAGTAGTCGACCTAGTCAGTCTATCCACAATAGGGCATAGTGGTCAGTGACCATTACTCCTAGGCAACCGACTAACATCAATCACGATCTAGTGCGCGGCACATGGAATTTATACCATCCTTGACATGCACGCCGTTCCTGGTGGCCAAAATCCAGATTGGCATTCCGACAACCCTACCGGTTATGCCGCATTCTGGGACTACAAGGACCACCAAGACCGGACGGTCTGGCTTTGGGAGCAGATTGCCACGAGGTATAGACACAACCCCTGGGTTGCTGGGTACAACCCGCTCAATGAACCTTGCGACCCCGAGCATGTGCGACTGCCTGCTTTCTACGCTCGTGTCGAGAAGGCTATCCGCAAGATTGACCCAGACCACATTCTGTGGCTTGACGGCAATACATTTGCGATGGAATGGAAAGGATTCGACGAAGTGTTGCCAAACTGCGTGTATGCCATGCACGATTACTCGGTGAGATTCTCCTTTCCGAGCTCGTAAAAACATGGCTGGAGTGTTCTAATGCCCTCGTTATAGTCAATGGGCTTCCCCACAGGAGATCGCTATAAAGGCACTGCTGAACAAAAGGAACGACTTGAACAAGTATACCTGCGCAAAGCACAGTTCATGAGTGCGAAAAAGACCCCCGTCTGGAATGGGGAGTTCGGTCCTGTTTACGCGGACCCGGCATTCGACCTCGAGGCTGAGACTGTCAACCAGGAGCGGTACAATTTGCTTGGTGATCAGCTGCGTATTTATGACAAGTATAACATTAGTTGGTCAATCTGGCTCTACAAGGATATTGGTTTGCAGGGCATGATCTACACAAACCCCGAGAGCAGATGGAATAAGACACTCAAGCCGTTCCTTGAGAAGAAGAGAGAGTTCTGGCTGGATAAATGGGGTCGTCGCCCGGCGGCCGAGCCGGAGGCTGCAATGAGACCTTTGATCGATTGGATTGATCGCGTTAGTCCAACGGCAAAGAATACGTATCCCACGTCCTGGAATACAGAGTTGCATGTTATGCGCAATGTGTTTTACACTTTTTTGGCGGCGTCGTTTGTGGACGAGTTTGCGGAGCTGTTTCGAGGAAGTAGCGAGAAGGATCTAGAAGAGTTGGCGAGAAGCTTCCACTTTGAGGCTTGTGTGCAGCGAGAGGGACTGAATCGCATTCTGAAAGACCATGCGCATGCGACTCGTTGAGTTAGATCAAGAGCTAGCTTCTTTGCTACAATACAGCGAGTCTTTGTGTTCAATTCACTCATAAAAGAAGAGCTTTCCAACGAATTTCCGTGGAGATGGGCGGATTCCCCATATAGACTGATGTCGAACCACCGAGGGGTTAACCCTGTATGGGCTGCAAATTTATAATGCGGGTGGCAATAATATCCGTTCCTGGGAATATAGTGTGTTTCTTATTAAGGCCACGCACCTCTGTTAGTTATCCACACACTATCGATAACCAGAAAAATCGAAAAAGATCGCGGGGCACATTCTCGACTTCAAGGTTACTGGAGGGATTTAACATTTGAAATGGCTGAATCACCTGCATATCCGTCCGCTTTGGACAGCATCTTTGATACCGCAAACCCTCTCAAAGACCGCTTCGATCCGATCCGATTGACGTCAGACAACATTGTTCCGATCCTCAACCTGCCCCTCTCTCACAAGGTGCTAGGCCATGATGCCTCCAATGAATCTCTTGCACAGGTGGCGAGTGGTGAGGTCTCATACACCACTTTCGTTGCCGACCAGGCCCGCGCCGCTCTCGAAACTAGCGATGACTTGACCGCGCAACAAAAGCAATCGCAAATCCTGCACCTCGGCCTCGCTGCTTTGTTCAGCTTCCTGCAGTCAAATGTCACCGGACCTCCCCTCGAATTCAGCTCGGCTGACGCTATTCTTCCATCTTCCCTGCGAACTGAACCCACAACCCTCAAGACCGTGCGGGCAAAGATCATCCGCGACCTGACCGTGGACGGCGAAGCTGCCTACAAGCTCACACCCAACCCCGAATTGTTCGCTGTCGCGAAGGCTCTGTTGGTCGATGCAAGCAGTGATGGACCACTTGTGACAAAGACCGCGCGCATGCGAACCAACTTCCTCCACCAGAAAATGCTGTCGGAGGTCACGAGTACACTCCAGGATGTGATCTACAAGGATGTCGAGGTCCTGGAGAAGGCTGAATTGAGTTCAGACGAACGGAGTCGGTTCCTGCTGGAAAGGGCCATTATCCACACACACCACGGGTTCGACGCCAAGGCACGGGAAGATATTAACCAAGCGGCCAAGGTACGGAGATTCGAATTTGCGCTGACTGGAAGGTTGGGCAAGCGTACAAAGTTCCAAGACCGCGATATCAGTCAGTTAGTTGTGTTGGCCAAGAGTGCCGATGAGACATCACAATCTTCGGAGCCCTCAGGTCCCAAGAATTTGAACCTGAACGACGATACCCTTCTCGAGGCTATCTCCTTCTCCGACCAAAAGCCCGATGAAGAATCTCTGGCAATCCAGGACAAAGTTTCACCAGCTCTGGATGGTATTGATGCCAACAACCAGCCTATTCTCAACCCCATTGATTCTGCTCTTTTGCTCGCTCTTGCATCTGCTATCACTAACACCGCACCCGAGAACGGTCTTACCCGTGAGGAAACAAACCCCTACGCCACTCGAGTGCTCGATGGCGGCAGCTCCAACTGGCAGATCTATACCCAGGCCCTTCTGGTCCGCAGTCGGGTAGAAGGCTACCGTTCTCGTACCGTCGAGAGAGCCGTACTGCAAATGCAGGCTTTGGTGGATCAGGTAATTGCTGATACTGCCACAAGCGATGATGCGGCTCAAACTGAATCGGGCGAGCCGACAACTTTCCTGCCCCGCCCTGAACAGTCTGAGTCTGCCCCGGCCGCTGAGAGATTGGAACACATTTGGATCCTGAACTTCTCCACACGGTGGAACCTTGAGGCCGAGCTTGCCAAGCGTTGGGTCGATCTCGGTGGCCTCCGCACTGCACTTGACATTTATGAGAGACTACACATGTGGGCCGAGGCCGCGCTTTGCTATGCCGCCACTGAGCGCGAAGGCAAGGCCAAGAACCTCATCCGCCGCCAGCTTTACCTGCCCACCGGCCCTGATGAAAATGACGAAAACGAGCAATTCGAGGGCCCAGAACGGTCCCCACTACCTGCTGATGCACCGCGCTTGCTCTGCATTATGGGAGATATTGACAAGAACGAGAAGCTTTACGAGCGTGCCTGGGAGGTCTCCGGGGAGCGATACGCCCGCGCCCAGCGATCCCTGGCACGTCACTATCTCACCCTTACACCACCCGAGCTGGAGAAGGCCGAGGAGGCCTACAAGAAGAGTCTGCACATTAACCGCCTAAACCACGGCGCCTGGTTTGCCCTGGGCTGCGTGCAGCTCGAGCTCCAAAAATGGCAAGAAGCAACCGACACCTTCACCCGCACCGTGCAACTCGACGACACAGACGGACAAGCTTGGTCTAACCTTGCCGCCGCGATGCTGCGTTCACCCGCACCAGAGCCCGCCGCCGAAGTCATTGACGAGTCCACCGGCGAAGTCTCCGTCGCCGAAGTCGACCCCCACAAGCGCAAGCGCGAAGCCCTCGCCGCCCTCCAGCGCGCAGCACAACTCAAGGGTACCGACGCCCGCATCTGGGACAACGTGCTGACAGTAGCAGCATCAATCCCCCCGCCAGCAACACCGTTCCGCGATGTGATCACAGCGCAGAAGCGCATCATTGAGCTTCTCGGCACAAAGCAAGGCGAGAAGTGCATTGACGTCCCGATCCTGGGTATGCTCGTTGACTTCCTGAACACGGCGTTCGATTACGAGTCACTGCTTATCCGCACTGACGATCCATCCGAGGCACCGATCGTCCGCACCGGCACAATCCCTGGTCAGATCCTCTCGCTGGTCGATCAGAATGTCGTCCCGCTGATCACGCACTCATCGGTGCTGTGGCTGATTGTTGCGCGCGTTGAGGTCTTCCGGAATCGGCCTTTCAAGGCTTTCGAGGCCCACGAGAAGGCGTGGCGTGCTACCATTGCTGCCAATGCTCAGGGTGCTTTCCAGATGGGTGACGAGAAGCCCTGGCTTGAGGTTGTGCGGGCGACTGAAAAGCTCGTGAGAGATGGCTATGCCAAGTTCGGTCCTATGGACCGGGAAGATCAGAAGCTTGAGGGTGATCAAGAGGCTGAACTTGTTGCCAAGGACTGGCGGTTCAAGGCCAGAAGTGCTGTTAGAGGAATTCTGGGTAAGGGCAAGGACTTCTGGGACGGATCGGAAGGCTGGGATCGTCTGAAGGAGCTGCAGTCTGAAGTCACGGGCAACTAGTATATAAAAAAAAAAACTTGATGCTGTTTATGAATCATGGAGATTAGCTCGCTCATCTAACGGGTGCAATGGTCAGAAAAGTCATATACCACGTTCAAACGTTCAACACTATTCACGTTTCTTCAAGTCTGTTTATAAATCCCATCTCTAGGTAAAACTATGCTCATGACATCAGCTTCCTCATTGGAATCATCTTGACTCCAGCTTCCTCTTCACCATCCCACAGAAACTCTCGAATAACACGATATCTGTCCCTTGAATCCAGCGCACCAAGACCTTTACCACTTGTTCTCCTGGTTTTTCTCCCCGCACTAGCCGTATCTGCACACGGACTCCTATCGCCACCTGCACCGGGATTCCCTTTAATTTGGCAGCACCTTCTTCGCCAGCAAGTTTCATCTTCCGGCGAGCGTGTCTAGACCACACATTCTCAACGGCAAACCCAGTACCCGATGAACGAGTTTGATCCCAAGCCCAGAACCAAGGCAAAGAGTCGAGTTCTGTGTTGAGGTTGGTAATCACTGTGTCAATAGATGTCCTGGGGGGCAGTGAAAATGGGTAATCTGCAGGGAAAGGCAGGAGATGTTTTGGGCAGCCAGGAATTCCGCGCGCAACACTCTAAATCATCGGTTAGACTAGAACATATCCAACAAAAGTCGTTACAATGATCATTGAAAAGAGACTTACCATAGCAGGCCGTCTGTTTCCCCACGACCACGCCACAGCCCAGCGCTTTGTCTTGCCGCTCTGCTCAAACTCGGTGACAGCGAAATTGTTGTTCCCGTGCTCAATCAGCATCTCTAGAACTACGGAAACACTGCTCAGCTTTCCGAACATGGATGTGTACCACTGGATCCTATCGCGGAGTTGAAGACTCTCGTCGATCATTTTCTTCACAAAGGCAACTTCTCCGCCGTGGGTTACCATTTCCACCTCGGCGCCGGTGCAGGCCTTTGGTGATGTTAGTACAATAGCCGTGGAGTACGATATTGACTGTCCAGAGAGAAATGATAATATTACTCACAGAAAATGGAACGCGATTCTTCTGTTCGGCAGATTGTATCAATTCATCGCGAGATGTATAGAAAGGCGGGTTACACATAGTAAAGTCAAGCCTGATGGATGATCAGTTAAGATGATTACAAGGCTCGAGTCATAGAACTCACGTCTGTTGGCCGATTTTTTCCATCGGGAATATTGGCCCCTGGGGGTCAGACTGCATAATTAAAATCCGTGATTCGAGGTCGTTTAGTGCCACATTATGCTGGGCAGTGCGGAGGTTGTTGGGATCAATATCTGTTCATTTAATTAGCGGATGCTGAATGGTCCTCAGATTCAAGAACTCAACCCGTTGCTACAAACTTCCACTGCGGCCTTGTCGCACAACCTAGCAGAGGATATATGCCAATACATCCCGTGCCACTGTAGTTCGTTAGATGCAATGATTCCGAAATGGGTCATGTCCGGGGTTAGTGCGAGCTTCTAGCGGTACGTACATATCTAGGCCAACGACTTCACGATTTTGATCGTGTCCCTCGTGCAGTCCTCCCGCAGTAGAGTCAATTATATCCTGTAGCCAGAGGATGTAATTCAGTCTTTTCTGTATGTTAGAAACACATGGCCCAAGTCGTTATTTGGGATGAAATACCTGTTCGGTACCTAAATTTGAAATGAGTATATGCGCCTGTTGCTGTTTAAATTTCATTCATACCGGTGGACACAGTCGATCATCTGGGATCTCAACCTTCAGGTGAAAGTCTTGTTGTAGAAGCGTAGTGGTGAGCTGTCTGCATGGTACAAATCAGTTTCAGCCCCCAAATGCGACATGATGGAACCATCTGGCTTACCGGACAGCGGCTGGGTCAGTAAAGTCTAGCTGGCCATTCGGGTTCAAGCTGGATTTGATTAGCATTGATTTGTTCATCTGAGGTTAGACTGATCACGTACTGCTTCGCGAAGTCGCGGGATTGCAGCGCCAAGGTTGCAAAATCAATTTCTCCTTTGTACAGACTTCGAGCTGATTCCATGTTGAGGGTTATGTTCTCTTCTAGATTGCGCTCATCTGTAGATAGTGAGTATGGCGATGAAAGATGAACAGTTCATCTCTGCGACGGGCCAGATTGAAGCTTGGGCCAGTGCGGCCAGTTGGCTCGGCAGAACCCGTCCATCCCCACACTATCTATGGACGTGAACTACCATGGAAGGCATTGTGGCTCGAAAGTGGAATTACCCGAAGGAGTTTCTTAAATTTATTTCAATGTAGATGAATATATGCAGCAAGAATCAAACAATCCGTTTCCGAAAGTACTAGTCAAGTGAGAAACAAAACCGTAAATGCACCCATTTTAACCAGAAGGTCAAACCCAAATCATCAAATCGTGATGGGCCTGCAAGCCCTTTTATACCCTTCTCCAAATTCTCACATTCTTCATATGTGGGAGTAAATCATTCAATGTGCCGCTCATAGGAGTTCACACAGAAACCTCTTTTTTTTCAAGCGTTCATGGCGTTCAAGACGCCACGTGTAGCCCCATTTCATCTCAGCCATCAGAAGAGGAACCATAGCAACGGTAATACCAGCAAGCAAAACAAACGCAAATTGCGCGGTGATAGCATCAATCATAGGCTGAACAGCCGCAACACCAGCAGCACCAATCAAACACCTCATCAGATTATTGACAGCCGTAGCGCTGGCACTAGCACCAGGATACAAGTCAATGACAAGCGCACTGTTGATGGTGAAGATAGCCGTGGAACCATAGGCAATGATGAACTGCAGAATAATTGGGACTGCAAGGTGTGCACGGAGAGACACGCCATACACAGCAACACAGACGATGAAAATGACAGTGATCCACCAGGTGTTGCGCATGCGTGCGTACTCAATCGGGAAATCAGGGTGGCTTTTGGAGTTGATACGCGTGTCGAGAGGAATATTGTGCTGCTGACAGTATTCGCGCTCCGTTCGCTTGTGGTTGAAATCCATCAGGTACCCGATTGTGTATGAGCCGGTCATGCATCCGCAGCCGTTGCCGAGGAAGGTTAGGCCCACTTCCATCGAGTTCAGGCCGTATTTCTCTTCGAAGAGCGCGGATGTGGATGATGTCACCATGGACCATACGGTGTACACGATGCTGCCGAAGAGGAGGGTGATGAATACGTCCTTCTCGCACAGGAAGGTGAGGGGTGCTAGAACGGTCTTGAAGGTGATGCTGGATTTCGTTCCCGGGGGGCTTGAATCTTCTTTTGCGTTCTTTTGTCCGCAAATTAGGTAGATCCATGGCTTGTGGACACCTTTTAGAGGAACCGTGCCGTTGCCGGCGATAGGACGGAGTGTCTCGGGGAGGAAAACCATGATAGACAGCAGACTGATGCTAGATGTAATGACCAGAAACCAGAAGATAGATCGGAAGCCAAGGTATTGGGTGAGGATTCCACCAAACACGGGTCCTACTCCTTGGCCTAACATGCGGACTATATGATATCCATTAGATTGGCACATGGCAAATTGAGTAACAAGGTACTTACCTCCACCGAAGATTCCAATCAGACTACCTCGCTCTGCTGAGGTGGTGATATCTCCAATGACTCCGGCACCTAGACACATTAGAAGCAAGCCTTGAGTGCGAAGAGTGAATGAATCATACCGATTGAGATGGTGGCTGCACTGCCCGCAGCTTGCAGTGCCCGGAAAGCCATGAGCTCGCCATAGTTGGTGGAGACGGCCAAGGCGATGTTGGAAATAATGTATACACCAAATGTTCCAATAAAGATGACGCGACGGCCTAAGACATCGGAGAACGAACCCCAAAAGCTTGGAGCGAGACCTTGGACGATCATGTATATCGTGACAGTTAGGGTAGCCAAGGATATAGAGACATCGAGCTCCTAAAGTGATGTTAGCAATCGATAGTCAGACCCACTGCAGATAACCTACCCTTGAGATATCTGAAAGTGCAGGGAAATAGATATTTGAAGATAGCGGGGAGAAGATGGCGGCGAATGACACAATGCAAACCATCAGCAACTTTCGAGATCGAGGAAACACATGATATGGCGGTGGTGTCGTGGCTTGGCTCTCGACATTTATTGACTCTGCTGGTGTCGATGGCACTAAGATCTCCTTTTTGTCCTCGGACGGGGTATTCAATGTTGGATTGACCGATGTCTCTGTGACCACAGGGTCTTTCAGAGTTTCTGTTGAACCAAAGTGGGACAAAGGCATGATGAGATTCTATCTCACAATATGCAACTCACACTGCATATATCAAGATGAACCGGCTATTGTCAACCAAAAAGAAAGGATGTATGCACACAGTCCCGACAACGTGAGATATCTGACAGGTTTCATAGTGGAAGCAAAGCGCCCTTTTGTATCTCAGTTCCAGAAACACGCCCCTATAGCGGTTACTCAAAAATACAAGAAAATAGAAGATGGACCCATGCATCTGAGAGTCAACTAAACGTGCTCCACTGTGGATTTGACCAGGGGGGCCACTGCACCCTCCCCTTGAGAGTGGGAATTGGCAAGGATGAAACAGATTTGGTAAATCTCACGCCGCTCAATTGAGAACGTACAGACTATGACCCACTGTTGGAATATTCCAGGCTCTGGTCTAGAGCTGTTGTAGGTACCCGAAGCATACAATGGCAAATCTTTGTGCTGATTGGGTCTATATCTACGGGATTTTCTCTAAGCCTGGATAGTTGACGTCTACCATAGTAGAACAATGTTTCTCGCCAAGTCATTCAGGCTCTTTTCGACCATGTCGAATAGTGTTAGCACCTAACTATATAGGGCAGATGGCATTTTCCACGGGAATTCCTTGGGATCCCCATATCTCCATCCACGCGTGTACAATAACCAGTCTACACAGCATGTGCAGCACACAAGCACGGTTTCACTCTCAGACATTCAATCGGAGAAGATGTCTCGGGACCAAAGAATCTGTCTAACCCTCAAACGCTCTCGCTCGGTTCATCTTTTCGACAACTTTCTCGTTCTGACGATCCCGAGAATCTGCAACATCCGGGATGCATGATAGGCTGGTCACCCCAAAAGCCCAATCGGGCTCCTCGAGACAAAACTTGGCGACGCGGATACCTCGTTTATGGGAAACCCCCGAAATTCGAAACCCGGCTTGGTGTTCCAGGGCTTCATTTTCTCCACGTATTGGATATCAACTTTGCGCCATCTGTCAACCAAATGCCAAGCTTCTTAATCGATCCTCGCTAATATTGAATTCAGATGAGATTATTGGACAAAATACGCCATCTTCTTACGTATACATCCCCCCTGGGGATATTGGCCCTTGCTGTCGGGGATTGAGTCACCAATCGGGACCCGCAAAGGGGGCGGTTGGGTACAGCATAGAGGGTCAAGCTTCACGCCTAATAGAATGATATTCTAATTCCAGAAAACCCACGACTAGTGGTAGTTTCGGACCCTCTCATAGGCGGGTGGGAGTAAAGAATGCGTCCAGGACTTTTGCGACAAAGTTTCGCGCTAAAAAGATGATCGACAAACCCGAGCGGCCTCTAGGGAGTAAGCATATTGGACTATATCCTGTTCACAAATGGTGCCAGTTTTTCACCTGACGATCAATTCCACAGGACTGGACTTGTGTAAGCCTCTACTGCATAATCTTTGATGGCTTGTGAACTTATGTAGAACATATTTCGTACGTACGGCATATGTATGTCCATTTCAGCTGTTCCCTTCAACTCCACTTATAAGCCACGCGCGACATCTTAGCGGGGCAGCCAAGACCCCATTGTTCGCTGCGATTGATCATTGAGCTGCTCATTACTTCGCGATAGCGAATTCATTTCACATCTTGGGGCTTGTCTCGGGTACGACCTTGAGCTCGGTTAAGGCTGGGCAGGGCTGGCCATATTGTAAGGCTGGTATAGTTCTCATCTTGGCACAAATAGACTTCAGTTTTCATTAGCCCTCCATATCAATGCCCAACGCCAAGTCCTTTGGTTATGGCAAGAAAAGTCTTTTAGGTTGTATCAGGATTGTATTCCCCCTCTTCTGCGAGCACCGCTCTAGGAGGATTCCGGTGATCGGGTAGCCGAGACCGTTCGTGTTAGTGCACGTTAATTCGTTCGAACTATAGATTGGCTCAGCATTACAACCTGATTCATGCTGCTACAGCTCCACTTCGGAGCTGGGTCTAGACCTCTCGGTTAAAGAATTGCTACATGACTCTAGGTCTTCCGAGTCATAGGTGCATAGTAATGGAGGAAGTATATCAAACTCGGTCTCGGACAGATAGATCCCAGAACGTTAGACCGCGATGAACGTTCGTGCATCTGAATTTGGTGAAATTCCCGCGTACTTTGTATTATGCATTATGTACGTATTGAGGGTCTTCCTGGCGGATACCTGTAGTCTCAATTGGTAGATCTCGGCCCCACCTTCGGAATGGTGAGAAGGGTCTTCTCGGGCAATTGATATTCAATGCGAAATATGGAGTACTCTCGTCCAATGCTATATACGATGTTACTGCTTGTTTGGAAAGTTCATGTGAGCAACGTAGATGGTTGTTGGCTTCTGGAGTAGAACCTACATCTTGAACTCCGAGCGTCCTTTGCGAGATGAGATTCCCTCATGTTTTATTATAGTTCAGTCTCTTTACAAACTCAAGTTCTGGTATGAACAGCTTTGACAGAAGCTCCTGAAACAATAGTTTCCACCCCCCGAGGCTTCCTCGCAGTCATCGGGCAGATCTAGTGGATCCCCCTGACATGGCAATGCCCATTCGAAACACTACGCACTCCCCATACGGCGATAGCAATAGTGAAGAAAAGCAAGATGATCATCTCAAGTCTATCAGCTTGTCTTACGAACACATCAAGGCTGTGCCCGATCTATTTGGCGTGGCGTTTCAATAAAAACGTGCATTGACCAGGAGATTTGCAGATCCGGTGCAGCCCCTGGCATTTCCAGAACACTTCTTCTGCCCAAGCACACATTTACAACACAAGCGAACATGAGGAATCTTGAACTATATCAAGTAGGATGTACAAATGGAACGATCTATTCTCATGTTTCTGTTGCAAAATGAAGTTATAACACCGCCAAATCAACGATCTTTCATTCGTTCTCAACTCATGAGGGGAACTCAGTTGACAAAAGCCTCAAGTTGCACACCACAAATCCTCAAATCAGATCAAGAATTTCCCTCCTTTGAGTCTTGCCCAATGAATCGCCCATGTGTTAGACTCTTAGACCTAGAATGAGAATCTTCACGGCATCCGCCGGACGGAGTACTCTATACTCCGAGATGGAACCCAGTGGACCGAGACACTCACGCGGTCACTTCCCCGAATGCACATCCCGTAACTTGACCCTACAGGGTCTCTCGGAACACCCCTGATCACCGACATATGGACCTCGCGTGTCGATCCACGAGATGCCCTTATGAATATCACTATTGGTCATGCTGTGGGG
This sequence comes from Penicillium crystallinum, assembly GCA_027569675.1. Taxonomy (NCBI): domain Eukaryota; kingdom Fungi; phylum Ascomycota; class Eurotiomycetes; order Eurotiales; family Aspergillaceae; genus Penicillium; species Penicillium crystallinum. Next base: position 82,384 of record JAPDKR010000062.1, read on the forward strand.
ATATGCATAGCTTATGATAATGGCCGGACTACTTGCAGATAGCTGGTGAGGGTTGCATCACATTGCAGGGCAATTAATGCAGCTAAGAAGGTTCGAAATTTGCTTGCATGCATAGGTATCTCCCTGACGTTGATTCTCTTTGTTAATGTTAAATCAAGATTTCGGGATTCTTGGCGTCGCAAAAGTAAGCCGAGGGTTTTGGACTTCTCGGAGTATTTTCTTAACTTCACGCGAGACAGATTTCGGCCTACGGAGTACCTTTTTTGGGGTCAATCACTCCAGTTTTGGAAATACTCGTATCACGCGGCCCATTTGTCCGTATTATTCTCAACCTGGAAGGGCTCCGACGTTGAAAAAGGCCAGAGTCGATCTGAGTTTGGGATGGTATCACCGAGCAACCATGGCTCGACATAATGAATTCGAATTTGGGACTTCTACTTTATGGGAATTCTTCTCAAATATCTCCAACAATGAGTCTGAGCATTGTTCCGTGGATATCCTCCATCGATAAAGTTGGTGGTGCAGCTGATGCTCGCTCCAGAACGAGGCCGACAATTACAATGTCATACAAAGCTAACTGGTGTTATGTTCTGGAAACGATGTCTCAAAAGTCTAAGAACCACAGGATAATCTCATAATTGTGTAAGCAACGTTGACAAATCTACTAGTGGGTTCCAAGGTTGCCATGTACATGTTGCAGGAGTCGGCTGAGATAGATGACGATGGTAGAATATATATTTCGCGAAATAACTGCCTTAAATAACAGTCAAATCTAAAAGGCAGAGAAGAGGAATTCTCCTAAGTGTTCAAGACGTAGACTGAAGGCTGATTCAACTAGTTTCAACCTTACGAGCCCAGAAATACACCTTGCCAGATATATATATATCAAGTTGTTCATTATCTCTATTGATTAGAAGATGTCACATCTGCAATATTTCAATTACAATGGCTGGGGCCAAGAAACAAAGCGAGACTTCTATTACAGTCAAGCAGTCTGCATTGACGATCGAATCGAATGTACAGGCCAAGGTATGTTCGCAAGCCCCGAGGCTCCCCTTCATGGATGAATAGATTTCGCCAATGACACTGTGCAGAGGTGGCTCAGACCCGCAAACTTTTGTGATCTATCGAAGATAAATTCACAAACCGACCAAGCGTTCGTCAATGTAGACTTGAATCTGAAGAATGTCGGAGAAAAAGGCTGGGAGCAGGTTTTTTGGAGCTAACTCGCACCATGTTCCAATCAATGACGAGGCCCTTGAGGCGATGATTCTGGACTCCAAGAAATGGATGTCAAATCACCAGCCGATTTGGACGTGCATTGGGGTGACAAGGCTTGGCGAGGATGTATGCGGATTGAGATTGAAGTGGTGGCTCATGACCCGTGAAGGATCGAGTGTAGAGTTAATGCATGCATCCGTTTGGCTCCTGTCTTCAACGAAGTGTCGTAGGTAGGAAATGTTGCACGAATAGGTAGGGTAGCTTAGGCATGAGGGACGACCATTTCTTAGTATTGTGATCCTTAGCGATTGCCGCCCCTACCGCCTCGACCACCTCGACCACCTCGACCACCTCGAGATTTGCCCCTCCCCCTTCCACCCATCATGCGGCGCCCTGAAGCTTGAACGCGAGCAATATCATCTTTGTTCAGATTCAGAGTGCCTCCTGCGAACTTGCCCACTGAGGAACCGACGAGACCACGGTCTCGGCGCCCGCTGCTGCTCGATTTGGTGACTTTGCTAGGCTTCTCGAGAATGATACCGTTCTCCTTAGCTTCCCGACGACGCTTATCTTCCCTTGAAGCGGCCTTGGCGTTGATGCCACGTCTATGCGCATCGGGCATGTTCTTTTGCGCGTAGAGTGAAGTCTTGGCACCGAGGGATTGCATGCGCAGATCCAAAGCTTTCAAACGGTTCTTTCCAGTCGGCGCAAGATCATCGGCAGATTCAAGAAGGTGTGATTCCTTGAGTAGTCGCTGCAATGCAAGATCATGTTTGAGGTTCACGGCGTCATTTGAGTCTTCTTCTTCTTCCTTTTTGGATGAAGGTTCTGGCTTGCTGCTCGGCTGATCTATGGAGGACAAGACCTTTCCACTCTGCAAGGTATAGTCTCAGTATAATGCCCACAAAGCATTGAGATCCACAACGTACCTTAAATGCCTTCCAAGCTTTCTTATCCATGGTGTCTCCTGGTCCCGCGCGAGCATCTGTATGTTCTACCACCTCGACTTGGTTACTTTCATCGCTGACATCGGACATCCCATCCCAATCGGCTTCTGATCCTGAGAGATCAGATTCATCCTCGTCCTCATTTCCTTCCTCCTCGGAATGTGAAGCTTTGGCGGTAGAATTTGGCAAATCGAGTGGCTCGAATTGTGCTTCAAATAATTTGCGGAATACGTCCTGCGCATTGTCCACTGGAGGAGGACTGTCCTCCTTAAGCTGGGGCTTAGAAACCACTGTGGTTTCTCTCTTCCGTTTCACAACCATCTTCAACTGGGGATGTCAACAATATCGTGAATCCTGCGCTTCGCGCCTGGACCAAAAGTTTTTCGATTATCGTTGCAGATAACAACACGTGATTGTTTATCAACACGTGAGCAGATGCACCCAGAGTCACGTGCGATAAGATAAGACACCCCTCTATGGATCGAGTCACACAGCACAGTATCAATGAATGCACGATACTCCAATTCGCCAGTAAAAATGACCAAATTCAGACCCTGTATTGACCTGCACTCAGGTCAGGTCAAGCAGATTGTTGGTGGAACCCTCAGCGAGGTCGCTACGGACCTGAAGACCAACTACGTATCTAAGTTGCCCGCTAGCCACTACGCTGAGCTGTATCAGAAGCACGATTTGCGCGGAGGGCACGTCGTGAAGCTTGGACCGGGAAATGAAGAGGCAGCTCAAGAGGCATTGAAAACATGGCCGGGCGGACTGCAAGTCGCTGGAGGCATCACTGATAAGAATGCGCAATATTGGATTGACCAAGGCGCAGACAAGGTAAGCACACTTACTCCAGATGACCCACTCTTCCTTGGACTCGCTCTATATTCAGTCAGGGAGTCAAGCGTATTTGCTGTTTTATCATTACAGCTTCTTTGCGCTCCGTCATAGCACATGTCCGATGACGCTAATCATTGGAATGCGGGCAACAGGTGATCATCACTTCATTCCTCTTCCCTGGAGGCAAGTTCTCGCTCGAACGGCTTGAATCAGTACTTGCTGCTTTGGGCGGCGACAAGTCAAAGCTAGTCTTGGATCTGAGCTGCCGCCGAAAAGACAACACTTGGTTCGTTGCGATGGACCGCTGGCAAACCATTACAGAGATGGAGATCAACCAGGGTATGTTTTGCCAGTGCTGAACCCATGTCTATCATCAAATCATTGACATTTTTCTAGAATCAATCTCGATTTTGGAACCATATTGTGCTGAGTTCCTGATCCACGCCGCAGACGTAGAGGGCCTGCAACAGGGCGTTGATGAGGAGCTTGTGTCGAGACTGGCCGAATGGTGTACTATTCCTGTGACTTATGCGGGAGGTGCCCGCCATTTACAAGATTTAGAGAAGGTCCACACAAGTAGCAAGGGCAAAGTGGATTTAACGATTGGCAGCGCGCTGGATATCTTTGGCGGCTCCGGAGTGACGTTCGATGAGTGTATCGAATGGAACAAGACACATTAAAATAGAGATCAAAGAAGAAATAGATCATATGAAATAAATATCACCTATCGATTGATGAACAATATCCTATTTTGATGTATTATTCCATAGATGGGGAACAAAACAAATAGCAATGGAGGAAAGTAACCTGTCACAGTTCGGCCTGGGTTTGTCCGAAAGCGGCTTAGGGCCTTGCATCAACTGAAGGTCCGCCCGCCTCCGTATCTCAAGTCTCCAACCTCAACTCTTGTATTAGCCTGTTGCGACCACCTCTCCTTACCACGAAGCACTATACCTACTAATTATCTAACACTACCAATCTACTATCAACCCGCCAACATGAAGCCCGTTGTCTCAGCCTTGAACGCCTGGTCCTGGTACGCTCACCCATCCCAGCTACCGTCCATCGAAAAGCTCCTTCTCTAACATATCGCTCCTCGGGCAGTGTCGTTATCTCCGTCTTCGCAATCATTATCCTTTCAGTACTCGGCTCGCTATACGGCGTACGTTTTACCATCCTAAATATGCCCACTAATCCATCCGAAGACCCATCAAAGACATACGTAATAGGTGGATCAGTCGCTAACATCAAGTTCCCGATCTTAGAGTAACAACCACGCATACACCGGATCAGAAGGCGAACCCGAAGATGGACCTGCAGTTGCTGCCTCGATTTACACCGCCGTGATCGTATATGCCGTACGCCTTCCTCCCCCCTTCCACATCCCGAGGATGCGATTACTGCACGGGAATGGAGTCGGTTACTGACCATCGATTTCTTTGGATCACAGGGTTTCTTCGTTTTCTGCGGTTTCCAGGCTTATCTGCACATGCGCGACAGCAGGGGAGGTGCTATATCACTTCATTAAGATGATCACGTTCCTTTTTTCCTTCGATATCTTGACGACAACATTATTGGTCGATTTGCAATCTTTGAATTTATATCTCGGGGTTTTTCTTGAGTGCAATCAGGTGGTTTAGATTTGATGCGTTAGGAGTGATTCTAGGTCGAGAGCTTCACAGTCAATGCCTCGAGTATGAATTACCCATGTCTCTGTGCGACCCGGGTCCGTTTTGGTTACCAGCGAGCAAGATCGAGCTGTATTTGAAAGGCGTTGGCGGGCAGGTTTCCCGGTCTCGTTTGCTAGAATACACAGACTTCCGACCTGCAATTTGTACATAGGCGTTCATGACTATTTCAAGCTCATTTCAAGCTCGTTGATATCTTATTTTTGTCCATTGATGCATCTAACAATAAATTTTTGGTATAGACATTCAATCATTTGTCCTCATTGAAAGGAAGCAAGTTTTTACGAGACCGCCAACGCCAGTGGATGCAGAACCAATACCAAGCTCAATATGGACACATGCTTTTCCTTTTTCTTCTTTTTTTTGTTTCAGGATCTTATTCCTCATCCTCCCACGGATCCAGCATCTTGGACATGTAGGGACCATCAAGGAAGTACCCGAGACGGGCATAGTAGCTTCGCACACCGACACCGGAGATGACACTGATCTTACGACTGCCGTGCTCTTCACGAGCAATGCGTTCCGCCTCCTCCATCAACAAAGTTCCAAAGCCACGGTGCTGGAACTTGCGGGCATCACGTCCGTGAAGCGGCACAGCAGAACCGTAGACGTGAAGCTCGCGGACAATGCTCGTCTGCTGGCCAGTGAACTCAGGACGGAAAGTGTGAGTCTCGCTGCACTTGCGCAGACGAAGCAAACCAATAAGAATATCCTGCTTAGGATCTTCGTAGGCCAAGAACGTCTCCCAGCCGCCATTTGCAGTGTAATCACGACGGATCAACTCAATCTGCGAGGGGCGAATCTTGTTTTTGACTTCATTGATACCGACTTCTCGTGTGCGCACATCACGGCAGGTTGTGCCAAAGTCCTTCATACGTGCCAATGCTAGTTCGCGCAGGTTACCGTTCTCCACACCGGAGGTGACCAGGGGCATGGGGATATCACGCTGAACTCGGTAAATTCGGGTCCAGGGCGGAACCAAGGCGAGAATACGGGCAACGAGATCGATCAGTGCATTAGGGGTGTAATTCTTGTAACGACCAGTACGCCACAACTCGTAGAGACCGGTACCACGGATGACAAGTGTGGGGTAGAGTTTGAGACCATCGGTGCGGAAATTGGGGTTCTCGAAGTATTCCTGGAATTGGAAGAGATCGCGCTCCATTCCAACGTTGGGCAAATCAGGCATCATGTGGCTGACCACCTTGAAGCCAGCATCCTTGGCAAGCTTGAATGTCTCGGCGACTGCTGCCACGGTGTGGCCGCGGTTTGTGTCTCGTGCAACATCCTCGTACAAACTCTGCACTCCAATCTCCAATCGCGTGCAGCCGTAGCGAAGCATGCTACTCAAATGTGTATCTAGACAGTAATCGGGTCGAGTTTCGATTGTGATACCGACGCACTTGACGTTGCTCATCTCACCAGCTAGCACGGCCTCGTCCACATTGTCCGTTTGGTAACCGCTCAGCGCGTTGTGAAGCTGAGAGATGAAGGTGTCCCGGTAGTCTTCCGGCAGGGACATGAAAGTTCCACCCATGATAATGTATTCCACCTTGTCCACACTGTGGCCGAGAGCTTTGATCTGGTCGACACGTCCTCGTGCCTGCTCGAATGGGTCGTAACGAGCGCGAATTGCGCGCATCGAGGTGGGTTCATATCCAGTGTAAGATTGAGTCGAGTATTCGAAATCGGAGTCTGGACCACCGGGGCAATAGACACAAATGTTGCCGGTATACGCGATGTGGGGGCAGCGATGAGGTTTGCACATAACCGCCACGACGGCGATACCAGATGAAGTTCCTGTGAAATGTTAGCGAAGTTTCAATACTCTGACCTTGAGTCTGGAGACGTACGAATCGGCTTTGCGATCAACTTTGGCAGAATATATTTTTTATAGTGCTCAGGTACTGCGGCAATGATCGCCGTCAAAGGTGGCGAGCTGGTCAAGCTGTGCTTCCTTGAGAAAGTAGCCCGCAATTTGTTGAGGTTAAGATCCTTCTTGGGCTTCCCAGAGTCCCTTTGCGACTCATAGTCCTGAATGAGGGCATTCGCGATGTCGGAACAGGCTCGCATGAACCGTTCGTTCTCTGGGACATTCTTTGCATTTTTCTTGGCGGCCCTTTTAATCTCTTGCGAGGTCAAAGTCATGGTAGCCATGGTGAGAAGAATGAGACCGCACGTAGGCGGAGATTGACCGAGATCCAAAAGCGACAGGCGGTTTATTCGTTGGCGTCGTACGTAGTGGGGTGAAGTCGATTAGATAGAAAAATGTGGTCACCGAGGTCTGCGCCCGATGTTGAGTTCCGCTTAAGTAAAATCATTATCCCGAGCGAAAACTCCCGGGCGCGCATCCCGAATCCCTGCCTCGCTTTTAGCCCCAATCCCTCTTCGATTTTCCATCTTTCTTCATACCTCACCTCTCCTTTAATACTTATACACTTGCAGCAATGCAGGCCTTCCGCCGTAACACCCTCTCGGCCCTTCGCAATGTTGGTGCCCAGCGCCGGACTCAGGCCACCTCTGCCTACAACGAGACCTTGAACAACCTGAAGATCAACAAGGACACCCGTGTTCTGTTCCAGGGCTTCACCGGCAAGCAGGGAACGTGAGTGCGATAATCTACAAGCTCAGATATCATTACCGGCGCGCAATGCTGACATTGAACCTTGACAATAGCTTCCACGCCGAGCAGGCTATCGCCTACGGTAAACATCAATTTAGCGGTGATCGCATCTAAACAATAACTTACACAAAACAGGCACAAATGTCGTCGGTGGTACCAACCCTAAGAAGGCCGGCACTATGCACCTTGACCGTCCCGTCTTCGCCAATGTCAGCGAGGCCGTGAAGGAGACCGGTGCTACAGCTTCTGCCATTTTTGTTCCGTATGATATTGCTGTCCCCACACAACGGAAAATGCCAACAGGCCAGCGCTAACTGCCACCAGCCCCCCTCTTGCCGCTGCTGGTATCGAGGAAGCTATTGCTGCTGAGATGGGTCTCGTTGTCTGGTACGTGTCCACCCTTTGAGCTCCCCACCCCCTGTTGAGAGCTCCCATTTAACACCTTGTTCGGCAGCATTACTGAGGGTATCCCCCAGCACGGTATGGAACAACAACCCACCATTGCGATCGCGCAAACTAATTGATCAATATAGACATGGTCCGCATCACCGATATCCTCAAGACCCAGAACAAGACCCGCTTGATCGGTCCTAACTGCCCCGGCATCATTGCTCCCGTAAGCTTTCCACTCCACATCTCCACTATCATCCGAGCATCCGAGCATCCGAGTCACGCCCCATACTAACAGTTTTCGTTCACAGGGTCAATGCAAGATCGGTATCATGCCCGGCTTCATCCACAAGCGCGGTCGTGTCGGTATCGTCTCCCGTTCCGGTACCCTGACCTACGAGGCCGTCAACCAGACCACCCAGGCCGGTCTTGGCCAGTCCCTCGTCGTCGGTATCGGCGGTGATCCCTTCTCCGGCACCAACTTCATTGACTGCCTCAAGGTCTTCCTCGAGGACCCCGAGACTGATGGTATCATCATGATCGGTGAGATTGGTGGTTCCGCCGAGGAGGATGCCGCCGAGTTCTTCAAGGCCAACAACATCCACAACAAGCCCGCCGTTTCTTTCATCGCCGGTATCTCTGCTCCCCCCGGCCGCCGCATGGGTCACGCCGGTGCCATCGTCAGCGGTGGTAAGGGTGGTGCTGACTCCAAGATCTCTGCCCTCACCGATGCTGGTGTCATTGTTGAGCGCAGCCCTGCTTCCCTCGGCAAGGCCCTGCTTGCTGAGTTTGTCAAGCGCGACCTTGTCTAAAATTGTCGCTTATGATGCATCGCGTGCCTTTTTATCTTGGTTTTAAAGCTGGGGATTCGAGGCACATCTGCCATTTATACTCATGAGGGTTTTATGGCCTGTTCCTTATTCGGCTGCTCCTGTATTCTTGTTCTCCTTTGTGTTAGAGGTCCGTGAAGTAATTATGCTCGTGTAATTATTATTGTGAGCTACATTTGGATTTGAGTAGACGGTAGATATAATCAGATGGAACCTATTCCTTCAATGTCCAACTGTTAGATTCCTTCGGTGGAGCTTCCTTTATTGTCCATGTTGTCCTGTCTGCAGTCGCTTCCCAGTACGGCACATCACCATAATAGAACCAATGTGCCCAGTGTTCGGCCAGCTCGTGGGTGATCAGATCGAGGTCTGTGATAACCATTCCACCCCACATCTCGTTGATGCGCGCCACTGCTTCCGCCCTTGAACACTCAAATTTCTGCATTTCCATGACGATTTCCTGCAGAAACTCATACAGCGTCTGGTCTGTGATGGCTAAGAACTCCGAGTTCTGGACAAATTGGATGTCACCAGACTGGTAATTGATCAGTTGGATGTGCAACCTTGGTGTGTCAGGGACAGTCTTGCCTGCTCGCCACTTTCTGTGAAGGTCGAGACACAAGCCTCGGTCTCTTCTGGCTTTAGAATTCCAGGCATATTGAAGCTTGGATGTGAGATACTATGGGTTGAAGATGTTACAAACATATGAGTTGGAGCACCTATTCCTTTTCATAATAATGAATACGAGATCGGGGTGTCTGTATAGCCCCGATTGACTCACTGGATCTACGCGGATAGTCAGAGAGAACAATCTATTCATTAGCAACTGTTCACCCAATTTGAAAACGGAATTTCGGTCGTAGCTTTTGTTTTGATTTCTTTCCAGAGGATCGCTGCATGTTTCCTAGTGTGGATGGTGATCATAATCCTCTTGATTTGAACATGTTCGTTGAAGACCCAGGCCGCTTCTAAATCAATCAATATCTATGCGAAGACCATCATCGAATGCAAGCTGATTGAATCTCAAAATAACCGACCGAGTGATAACACTGAATGGGGTTCTTAACTTTGCGATGGTTGATTAGTTAGAGGTGCAGGCATCTACCACGTGTAGTTGAGCATTTCAAGTACCTAGGTAATGCAGGTATTTGGATAGCCTCTAAACGGGACATTACTTGTTATCCTGATATCATTAGAACCATTTAATTTGGTAGGTTCCCTGCTCACTATAAGTCTATATAGAATGATGCATGTTTGTAATAAGTTAGCTTGCTTTTCTCCTACCTATTATATTTGGCCCTCCTGTTTTGAGATCTACTTTTCTATCACCTCAACATTTCTTCAGTTTAATTTGAACTATTTCTCATGATTTACTCACCCTAGTCACAGTTTACATGATGTACCTGTTTGGTAATGACATGAATTAGAACCACCATGTGAACTAAGCCTATTCAGGCCTCTATAGTACTATGCCTTTCTAGAAGGGCAAAAGGGCCTGGATCGTCAGCTTCTCTACATCTATGTTATTCCGTGGACACTTATACTGATGCCTTATAAAAAGCTTACAACTGGGCATATGACTCCAGATTACCGTGGTAAGTCTAGCCTAAAGGCCTATCCGCTATATCCTATCTAGTACTCGGATAGAGTCGAGCGTAGATGCCCGCTACAAAACGGTCTCCGGACATTGGGGATAAGCTTCATGGTTCAGTTTGACTCATTTTCAAGTTTAATTGACCTTCATAAAGGCAATGAGTTCCCAAGCCTGGCCTACCCATGGTCTTGCATCTGCTTGTTTAGGCATAGTAGATATCAATTCGGCATCGGAGGTAGACCAAGAATTCTAAGAAATGAAGCACAAAAAGGTGCCGAATCCCAGGCTCAGTTCCTTTTTCTTTTCATATCACATATTCATCACAATGGCCCCTAAACCACTCTGGGTTTGGCGCTATCAGCAGAAGGCGCATAGCCTTCGCTGGTTATACCACCACCTCCGCGTTATGGAGCGTGGTTTTATATCGAGCGACTGCGACGACATCGGGCTCCACCCGATGGACTTTGACATTGGGGACACCGATCCTTCCTTCACCCACTTCTTCGCCCTCGACACCGACACCGACATCCAAATCGACAACACTTCCCTCAACCCCGAAGACCCCTTGGATGACCCCTTCACCTGGGCACGGATGACGAAGGAAAACGATGACACCTTCGGCTCCGATGACCTCCACCACAGTCTCCATGCGGCGTTTTCGAAGTACATCCGCAGATCTCCCAACGGCGGAAAGCCCGTTTTCTGGGACCCCGTTCCGTAAGTTATACTCCCAGGAAAGATAGACTGTAGTCAGTTGTATGAACAAGAACTAATCTGTCTTGGATAAAGCATGACCGAAGAGAACACTCTCTTCAACAGCAACGACCATCATGGCTATACTATCCAAAGCGTAGCCACGTGTGCCGACGCCAAGGCATCACATCAGATGGTCGTGATGAAAGAGGATGAGTGCCACCATGAGTTTTTCCCATCCGTTGGGGAACTCTTCGTTCTTCTTGCATGGATGCTTGGTGGAATTGAAACCAACAGGTACTACATGAGCAAGCACCACCGACATGAACGACCCCATCATGACTTCCCGGTATGTCTCGCCCCTTCCTGACAATGACCAACACATGACTTACTGACTGGCCTCTAGACAATGGTCATTTCCTTCCTCCCTAATGCTCGAGTTCGCATCTTGCACGGGTATTTCGACCAAGGCAAACTCCAAGTAGCCTTTACCCCAGCAATCGACTTCGACACGAAGGACTACACCGACTACGCCGACAACATGGATACCCTCCTCGAATGGGCCTGGCCTCGCGTTTACGGCGACACCCTCAAGCCCATCCCTCTTCCAACTATCGAGGACGATGAGGAGGATGAATGGGAAGAATGGAAAGTTAATAGGGAGGAAAGCGAAGATGACGAGGTGGATGATTTGGAAAGTGAAGATGGCGACGACCAGCCCAGCACCGAGGATGACGATTCCCTCAGTGACTGGGAGTCCGAATATGATGAGGAGGATGAGAGTGACGAGGAGGACAACCTTCCTATCGCTATCTACAGCGATAAGGACTCATATGTGATGTCTACTGTGGACATCAAAAGAAAAACCTGATCGACTTGGGGAAGAGAGGGAGGTACAAAAGTTGACCGGAGCCTAAAGTCGAGGGGACTGGGTTCCAGAGGCGCCCTGGAGCCTTGTCTATCCTTGTCCACGGCGATGGCAACGGTATGGTCATGTAGTGGCAACCCGCCACACAGTTCTATTTCTTTTTCTGTTTCTTTTTCTGCTCTGTTCTATTCTGCGCTGTTCTGTTTTGTTCGCATAGCGTGCACGTATGTATTATCAGTGAATGTACTATGGGATGAGAGAGACAACCAGTGTGTGTTCCTTGTAGGCCCCCGTAAATGCCGTATACAGCAATAAGTGCAGATCCGTTCTGTGTCTAGTTGAGCGAAAGAGATGAGGCCATTGTGAATCTGATGGAATAACTGTGACACAAAAGTGAGGGTGTGCCAAATGACGAAGCTGAAATATCTCTTAGGCTCGTCCCTGCGCTATCAGTATCTGGCCAAATCACATAAGGTAAATGTGGCCATAGAATGTTGGCTTCTTAACACCGTGAATTGTGACAGCTTGGGTCAAAGTGAGAAGGAAGGAGCGACTCTCAACATACAATGATAAATGATGGAAGTAAGGAAGCCTGACACTGGGCCTCCAGTGTGCGGCTTTTGAAGGCATGTCAGGGCTGCTATTGATTTGCAGTTGTAGGAAAGCATGATCTCTTCGAGCAGTGACTAGTGTGAAAATAGCCGCCTGGACTCAACAGTTGGTACTATTGATATCATTCTGCGACTAAGGACAATTGGTGCCAATTCTAGATCGGTCACTAAGTAGAAATATCATAATCGGCATACAGATCGAATATTTTGTCATATATACTTGACTTATAATAGAATCGCTGCTCATCTGGGTACAACCAAAACCATTCTCTGGACGACATTAACCCTCCAACTCGGCCTTTCCATCCTTCCCAACACCCCAGGCCAGAAACCCACTTGCATCGAACACTCTCCTCTTCTACACAATACTCTTCAAGTAATTAAAATCCCAACAGCGTCTTGCAAATCCACTCCCCAAGAACCCATGTTCTTTATCCATTGCGGGCTCAAGTGTACTATCTGATGAACAGGTGATTGCTTGAGCGAGATAATCAAAGCAATGTGCCACATGGACCGAGCGATTCCGACCGAAGTCAAAGCGTCGGAGCTCCGATTCGGGGGGTGGCAGTGTAGTAGGCTCGTCGGAGAAGATAGAGGCAGTGGAGTTGGTGGAAGACCGAGGGAATGATCACGGAAGACTTTGGATTTGAGGTTACTGCACTTAGGGGGGCGAAGTAACCCAAACCGTCTGGAAATTCTGTTATTATTTTATGGTCTTGGAGTTTGAGATGAGATGGACAGAGAAGGAAAAGAAAATGAGAACGTACTAGGTATCAACGCATCCCATATTGGCTCCGAGACGTTTCCGTCTTGTGGTGGTTCTTTGGAAAAAGGAGATTTATGTAGGAAACTCCTCACAGTTGGAGGGAGTGGAATATGAGGTGCTGTATCGATGCCTTCTATAGTTTTAGATTGATAGGTGTGTTTGGTGGGTGTGGGGTTGATGTATAGGGTGAGCAATGCTCCTGTAACAAAGGCCGCTATGAGGGAAAGCATGAAGCACAAGACACATATCACTCTATGTGGTCCATTGGACCTTTTCGCGTGATCAGTCTCGGAATCTTGCCCGCCATATAGGTCGTCGATAATGCTTGGAAGGGGATTATATTCTGGTTCTGTGGCGGGCACGAGCATTGCTGTGCCATAGACCGTATAGGAAAGAGTGGTGGATTCATTATATGACGAGGCAAACAATAGTCTCTATTTGTTAATGGATAATCATTCATCCTATACTACCTTTGAATTTATAGAGTTTTATAAAACAAATTTTATTATCCTAATTTAGTTTTTACTAAATATAATCTACTTATGCTAATCACTTGATGACTAGTCTTTTTAATGTCTTAAACATTATTTTTTGTATAGCAAATAACAAGAAGGTTATGTGAGGTGAAAGTGTGACAAAAATGGGATTTTTTTTAGATGATTGGTGATATATAATCAAAAGCCTTTGTATCCCAGACTATTTAATCAGCTTTTCAATCTTATGAAATTTAGTCTTTAAATCTAGAGATTATTATAGGGCCTTTATAAGAGTAGGAATGAGGAAATGTTGGTGATATTTGTATAATTAATAGTCTATTACACTTATGAATTTCTAAGTTTAGTCATTAACTCCCTTCCTACGTTGATCTAGTGTCTGACGTGATTGATTTTGAAGGTTTTTGAAGAATTGGATGAAATGAAGACAATCAATCAAAGATTCTGGTGTTGAATTAGATGGATTTTAAATGAGACTGAATTTTTTATAGAAGGCTTTCAACAGAAATATGACGTTATTAAGAGGTTACAGTCTGTTAAAACTACTGTAAATGCCCTCAAAAATCAATGTCGACTTCCTAAGGCTAACCTATTAGCATTGTCACCTTCTGGGGCCAATCGCCTAATCATACGAACAGCTACGAAAGAATCGAGGATTTGATCTAGGCTAATTGTAAAGCATGCTGAGCTAGTTAGGGAGGAGTAGCAGGATGATACTGTGACGGAGGAGCGTGAAATTGAGAGGCTACGTGCAAGGGCTATTGAAGATAGCGGTGATGGCTTATTTCCTTTTGATTCGATTGGACAGCCGTAGATAATAAAGCTTTTATTTGATGGGTTTAGAAAAATGTGCAAATTGTGGGGTTTTGCAAAAGGTGGGATAGACCCACGCCCGAAGATGCGGGGTGGGGCTGGAAGACGAATATCCCGCAACGTAGACGGGGTACTCCGTAGATCACCCACGCCTTCGCCTCCCCACCCTTGCTTAGTGAGTTTATATCCCTGTACTGGGTCTCGACACCAACCCCGGGTAGATAGTAAGCTGGTATTTCTGAAAGCAAACATTTGCATCTGATCCTGAAAGATTTCAAAAAAAAACTCAGCGCAAACATGTATGTACAAACGGCTGTTGGGACATAGGGGCCTTAGGCATCTTTGGAGAGTACCACTCGGGCAGGTAGGTTCGGAGTAACGTCATCCCCAGATTCCCCAATTGCATCTCACCAACTCTTAATTCTGCTTTTCGAAATTTCATCCGTTCATCCTCAGACGAACAATTTTACCAAGTTTTTAGGAGGCAAGCCCTTCGGCCTCTAATAAGAAGATTCAAGCCGCCATGGCACTCCGCCCCTTCGTATTGACTGCGGCGCTAGCGGTGATACTCGCGATCGTTGCAGCTTATTACGAAGATTTTTCAGTTTCATTCCTATCAAGCTCCAAGGTCAAGTTAGTCGACTCTGGACGAGAAATTACTTACCTTGGCAGTCGAACCACTGCTGGAATTGAACATTTCCAGAATATTTTCTATGCGGAAGAACCAACAGGATCGCTACGATTCGCAGCACCAGTTCCAACAAAACCACTGAAGGGGTCTGTTATTGACGCCACTCAGGCTGGTGCGTGGTGTCCGCAAGGAACAGGGGATGTACTTCCTTTCACGAGCAGAGTGACCAACATTAGCGAAAACTGCCTAAGCCTGAGAGTTGCGAGACCAGGAGGAATTAAACAAAATGCGAAACTTCCCGTTGTGGTCTGGATACATGGAGGTGAGTCTGTAATTTGTGAGGATGTGGGTGTTGAATTTACTAATGGGTGAGTAGGTGGTCATGTTTTAGGCTCCGCTTCCGACATTCTTTACGAGCCGGATGGGTTGGTGAAGCTGGCCGCTGATGATGGACTGCCAATAGTATATGTTGGCATAAATTACCGCTTGGGCAGTAAGTCATGAATCACATGCCCGCGAAAATTCTCGGCCAGTCTGTTACGGAGGACTCATTACTGATTTCGGGTTTAGTATTTGGCTTTGCGACCAGTCAAGAATTGGTTGAAAGAAAGGACACAAATGCAGGGCTTCGAGATCAGCGAGTGGCTTTGGAGTGTATGTACTGCAAGCCTCTTGTGTATCCGCGAGCAAGGCTAAAACATAGGCCGATCAGGGGTTCGTGATAATATTGAGTTATTTGGAGGTGATCCAAATAGAGGTACTATCACCTACAGTTGAATTAATTTCGGAAACGATATACTGACTTTCTGGTTTCCAGTGACGGTCATCGGACAAAGCGTGGGGGCTAGTGACATTGGTCTGCAATTGACGGCCTTCGGTGGTGGTCAAGATGTTCCATTTCAGCGAGCAGTGTAGGTAAATCAACAACTGGACCTTTTCACTGCTAATTCAAAGCTCTAGAATGATGTCTGGAGCTCCAGGGGTCAACTTCAACAGCCAGCCAGATATGGTTGCGAGTAATACCGTTGCTATTGCGCATCAGTTGGGCTGCCGCGGCAACAACGATTCTCAGACACTGGAGTGTCTTCGAAGCATTCCCTTCGAGCAACTCACCAATGTATCGGTTACTGTATCTCGTGCTGCGCGCCCCCCTTTTGGCGAAGGATATTTTTACCCGACGATCGACAATGACTTCATTCAAGATAGACCCTCGCAGTTGACGCGCACAGGAAGGTTCACTCAAGGCATACCCTTAATAGCTTCATGGGTCACAAATGACGGAGCTTGGTATGCACCGCCAACCACTTCGACAGATGATCAAGTACTGGGGAGCTTCGGGCTGTGGTTGCACAAACTGTCAGCATCTACCAAAGAAAAGCTCCTACATCTATACCCCTTAGAAGACTTTGAGCACATGATTCAACCAGAGCAAAAGGCTCAAATCTCACCGCAGTACTATCGAGCCGCACAGCTGAACCGCGACATCTGGTTTACTTGCCCGGTTCTTGACTTTACGTGGCAGTACGTCACAAATGGGGGGGTACAGGCCTCCCAGGTGCGACTTTATGAATTCAATCAAACCCGATATACGCCAGTCTTTGATTCCATGGGTGTGTCTATGTGGGGTGTAGCTCATCTGAGTGATATCCCCTACCTATTCTACAATAAACACCTGGGGGCTGGTGCAGATAACTCGGAAACCCAGATGGCACTGGCTCGTAATTTCAGTCAGACCATGATCCAGTTTGTGCATGATACTGCGAAAGGAAAGGACGATCGGATTCAGTCGTGGCCGCCTGCTTTCCCCGATAAATTTTCGAGATCCCGCGAGGGCGATGTGCCTAGTGATATCTCTGTGCAACTATTTGGCGGTCCTCACGGCTCAGGGCCCACACAATGTAGGGACGGGCATCGAGCGGATATTGACCGCAAGAATGATGCAGAGAAAGCTCTTCACTGGGAGAAGCTATTCAAACGGTGTGCATTTATCAACGGGGAGAAGTTTAGAGAGGAAGCAGGGGTGTGAGAACTAAAATCAAGAGATCGAAACCATTCTGTTGACAGCCCCATTCCCACATGGAGCGATAAAACATAAAACACGCAGCGTGAGATGATTATGTTGAGTCTTTTTTGAAATATACCAATCTTCACATAGCAAATGTCGATTTTAGACCCTCACATTAACCATCAAGTTGCCGGGCGATATCATCCTAGTCTTGAATGCTATTCAACGCATTGACGACTTCGTCCGTCCCAAAGACATCCGCAAATTCTCCATCAAGACTAGCAATAGAAATTCTTTGGATAGTCTCCGAATCAATCCCAGCCTTACCAAACGTGGCCGTCGCGTCACCGACAAGCACAATGCGGCCCTTGTCAATCTTCACGTCATTTTCATGAGACCCATCCGACCTCAAACGAATGGGACCATCCCCAAGATACCGATCCACCACCCCAAGATTCGCTGCCATCCGCACAGTAGTCGAGACACAGTGATCAGCTGTCAACCCAGCAATGATAAGTTGACGAAAGCCCTTTGCACGCAAATGCGCCTCGAGACCAGTCCCAATAAATGAGGAATTGACACTTTTCCAGAACACAGGCTCTGACCCATCTGAAGCAGGGATAGCAAAGTCTAGAGGACGAATACCCCGCTCAGGGTGGGATGGGTGAAAGGGTGAATCGGGTGTCGTGGAAGAGTGGAAAATGTGGATCACTTCCAGGGGTACTGAAGATGAAGCTTTCGCAGCTCTGAAGGCAGAGAGAAGTGCCTGGACATTGGCTTCATAGTTCGGGTTGGACCGAGTAGAGCCCCAGTGGGAGATTGTCTTTGGGTTGGAGAAGCCTGATTGGTTGTCGATCAGGATCAGAGCTGTGGGACGAGTGAAGTTCAATGGGGCCATTTTGGGTATGTTTTTCATTTGGTGTATATGTACATTATTGAGGGAAGATGGTGTTAGGTTGAAGTCAACCTAAGGTTTTATATACCTAGCTGGTATGTCCCCGGGTGACTCACTCCACTCGGTTTATAAGCAACGTTAAGGGGACCCCGAAAGACCAGATACGGACAGTTCTAGGGATTTTGTCGCAAAAGAATTAAGATGACATGTAGGAAAGTGTTTGAGTAGCCATTTTTAACAGGCAATACACATCTTGTGGGTTTGGACGACGGGGCACGCGCTTGAAGATGTGTTGCTCCCAATCCGCTCCTGGACATTTATATATTCAACTTCAGAGCCTGAGAGCCGCAACGATTCCTATCCCATCGCACAGCAAAATACTTTTAAAAAGAATAAGTGTAAGCAATCTTATTACTTCCGGCGCTACGACAGAGAGCGAGGGTGCAAGTTAGAGTACTCACATCCATCGCACGAATTGGTTTCACTTGCGACTTAACAAGCGAAGCCCGCGTTTGAGCCAGACATAACAGAGTACCGGTGAACCCCCTATCTTTCCATCTTAAAAAAAAGCCATCAATCGTTTTACCGGACTATGGCGGTCCGTAGCCAGCTTTCCGATCGGCTATCCACTGCATAAGTTCAGGAGAGTCGAACGGTTCTCCCCTGCCTTTGATGATCGGGCAAAATACTAGCCCTTTCTCCAAATCTGCGCGATTGAAGATCCTTGTGTGTACAGATCTTCCTTGAGCGGTTGGAAAGCTTCTTCGACGCGATTGTCGACTGGCATCCCAAATCGGTTGCAAATTCACCATCCCGTAGACTTCCATTTCGTCCTTCTCTAGCCCGTTGTCTTCGCCGTGCGATTCGATACAA
This sequence comes from Penicillium crystallinum, assembly GCA_027569675.1. Lineage (NCBI taxonomy): Eukaryota > Fungi > Ascomycota > Eurotiomycetes > Eurotiales > Aspergillaceae > Penicillium > Penicillium crystallinum. The sequence continues at coordinate 101,166 of JAPDKR010000062.1, forward strand.
CGGGTTTTGAAAGCGTATTTTGGGTCTTGCATATGATTCCCATATAGGTTTGAGAGGCTGAGCTTCTCCAGTGTTGGCATGGATTTCTCCAGGTGAGAAAAGATCGGTGTCCACGAACCAGAGGTTAAGGTGCACTCATGAAGCGTGAAAGAGCGAAGATTTGGATGTCTCTGGAGAAATAGAAGAATCGATTCCCCTTTTGCCAAGAATCCCGAAATTGCGCATTTTTCCAGCAACGGGAAGTGTGTTTCACTGGCGATGCTCTCAATAATCCGGTCGTAGCTTTCAAGATTTCCTTCTTTCAAGGTATTACGGAATGATAGATTGAGCTCTCGAAGACCCGTTGCAAATTTCAATAGCGATGTGATTCCGGGTTTGCCATCAGCTAGCGAAGCGCGAGGATCATCGCGTGATAAATGGCCCTTCGATACGGGAAACATGGAGCGCCACAGCTGTTCACACTCGTTCAGGTCTTCTTCCTCTGGCTCGGCAATATCAAGAGGGCCCTGTACCTCCCCTGACATACTCAGCTCCAGGGATTCTAAACTCTTGCCTAGAATCGCTAGCTGCTCTGAGCCAAGACTCGATGCATAGGTGGTGATATCACCAGATGGAATGCAGCATCTGGGAGTACGGCGATATGCATCGAGCTTCGTCACCGAGACACCACTCTGCGCTATGGCCTTAATCACTAACGAGAAGACGAACGAGGCGCGCATCCAGAGCGGATGCCATTCTCCCTTCTCAGTCAAGTTTCTCTGCGTGGGTCCAGTAATGACTGCAGCGTCCAGGTGGATAGAATCCAACTTTTTGAACCCTTTCATTGCAGATTGTAACAGCTCAGCCATCTCTGCCGTCGACTCAATGGCTCTAGCGCTTTTCTCCTTCCTCAACCAGTCGAGATCGGATTTCGATTTTGAAAGTTCCTCGTGTGAAAGTGGAACGTTAGTCGCCGAGAGAATGGGTCCCTTCGTGTTCTGCACGGTCTTCGTACCAGACTTCACGTTCTTTTCTAATTCTGAGGAGTTCAGACTTGTTGCTACGAAGGTCAACGAATGGATCGTCTTGGTGAGAGTAGGGTTGCAAGCCAGAGCATGAAGAGAGCGGATATTGTGGATTGACACATCAAGGATGGGCTGTTGGATGGTGGCTAAAAACCGGGGGCCAATACACATCTGTGCGAGCTTTCGGTTTGTTAGACGCAGTGACTTCACGCCATTGAGATCTAGATATGTGATGATTCTCTCGAACACCCCACCGGGGAGTATCATGAGATTCATGGCTAGAGACAAACCTCGCTCCCTTGGGACCGCCTCACAAGTGACTTTAGGAGCGGAAATGTGTTGAGATGCCGGGAGGTATAAAAACATACTCCGTACATATAAACTTCTGAGGGGTTCTGTGGGGGCCGGGGGCCAAAGATACGGGAATGGCATCTGAAAGGCGACCCAGGTCGCATCCATAATCCCTGTCTAGTTTTGAGCTTAGGAAGAGATGCTCATATACTTAGGTACTTCGAACTCTGTGAGGTTGTTTAGCAGTTTAGAGCGTAGCACAATGTCCTATCCAGATTATTGCAACAATTGCAGCAAATAGATGTACTTCCCATCTCCAGTGTCTCTTGTAACTTCGAAAGCACGCTCATGATGTTGGTGATGAAGTTCCTGTGATACAAAAATCAACAAGCATGAGATATTATACATCTGAAGCTAACGGGTAAAGTTTCCATCTAGTACTCATCCAGGATTTCCCGCGTTAGGGTCTCATGGGCCCTATTCATTCACTCGATCTGTCAAATAGTCCTCAATCAGTAATACTGAATGGGAATTTCCGAATCCCTTGAATAGGTCGAGAATTTTGGTGAATACTAAGTCATCTTTCATATATCAAATGAAACCCAACGCTTTGTTTTGAAGGGTAATTTGAACTGTCTATGTTTATTTGTTTACAATTCTTATGTCACTCGCGTTGGAGCATAACAGGCGATGAATTAATTAAATAGGTTTTTGAAAGAGCATATTCAAGCTTAGGCGGCTGTATCACACTCATCATTCTAAGGAAAATTCGGGGATCTGGGGCTAATCAAACCATACGGATCGATGAACACCTCAGAACTTGGCGCGCGATATATCGCAGTCTAGCCTCAAGGGGTACAGGGATCTTATTTTGACATGTCATATGAGCCACGTAAGTCAACAGGGATTAGGACCATTGCAGATGGAATACGAGAAATTCAATCTTGCTGAGAACGGAAAATATCCGTCCACGGGTACCGAGCTAGCCGCGCAGCTCCTATGGTCTAGGTCTCAATGCACTTAGCAATACAACATAGACTCGTCAAATAACCCATTCGAGTTACTCTCTGCAATGATCGGAACTACAAAAGTACGTCTTGAACCAAGTCGAAACTATGAGCAAGAGCTCATCAAAAATGCTCCATTTGAACAAATTATGAGCTCTCCTCAGATACATGAAGGATATTAACATGATTTTGAGGGTATACCAGATGGCCTCTCCCACGAAAATGTCCGCCCGGTAGATCCCACGTGGGTCACCCATAAAGGCTTACCCATCTTGGCTCGTGTCGTGCACTAGCGCCCGGTATTGATCAGCCACTAGTAAGCCTAGTCTAGATACGGACTAGCCTTAAAATCCATGTATCTGCACCACATACAGTGTAATCTTGCACTCAGATGGCGATTTCCAACTGCCAACTAACATTTTGTACTTTAATGGTCTAGTAAGCATGACGCGGTACAAAGGCCCGAATGGCAACAATAATCAACAATATCCATCATCTGGCATCGGTCTTGGGGGCGGGCCGTACAGGATCGTTTCCAGGATCATGAGGGAACATTTCTCGTTGTGTCTTTCGGCATATACATATCATGGGCGACGTTATTTCCAGGTACATACCCATAGCCAGGGCTTAAATGCAGCTTGGCCTGAACGTCAAGTTGATCTATAGAAGAAAGATCGCAGACTGTCTAAATTTGAGCGGCTGACTTGCCATGGCCATCGTAAAAGCATTGTATAATTAAGCCCCTGCAGCACAGGTTCCTAATCAGTGAGTATCTATCAGGTATTTCCATCTTCGCCGTGTGGGAGTTCGTAAATCTTGGTGGCTATTTCCCGGGCTTCCGCGTAATCGACGGATGATATAAATCCCAGAAAGTCGTGACCGAATTCAGTATAAATTTGCTGCACGCCCTCCACTCTCTTGCTTTCTTATGTGATGAAGCCAAAGGCGGTGATTCGGATGAAGGTCTCGTACATTTCCGTTCCGCTGCGGCTCGGGCCGAACTAGCGTGGGTTAAGTTGGGACGGATGAGATCGGCTGCTGGAGCAGTTGTGGTTCCGGCGAAAAAGAATGATTAGGGTTAAAGCTCTTGCATATCAGGCCCAAAGGCCGAACAGTAATCATGGTACTGGGTACTCTGAGGTTTGATTCTGATCGAATTTGTCTTTGGCGCGTGAAGGGAAAGGTGGAGGGTGCGACACACGAAGGAAGAAAAATGAGGATGAACATAAAAAGAGCGATGCACTGCTTTTCACTCTGCTTTCGTTCGCCTCGCTCTCTCCGTATTTAATTTGAGCGCGTCGATTGTGTTTCTAGTTTTGTCGACGTGATACGGCCTTATAAATTGGCGACATGTATATTCCATCATGCTACCCATTTAGATCACCAACCACAATTGGAATTGCCCGACTTTGAATACAGCGGAGTCCTCGATCCACACATTTAAATGGAGAGCTTTGCACTAACCCTCACCCTATTATGTACCAAGGAAACCTAGATATTTTCTACTGTTGCGGACTCATCTTTGAGAAGAGAAGGGCTCAATCTACCGTTGCGACCTTCGTAGCCAACGAAAAGGAACATTACTACGGCATCGAACGCATACCCTACGAAAAGATACGATAGTGGAAGAAAAATGAGAAGGAACTTGTTCATGGATGTATGCCACGATCGTCTAATTGTACCAGACAATATTGTCAACGATGTCAAAGCTCCTTGATGTTCAAAGCCTAAAGTCAATGCTAGGCGAGGAACACCAGGGTTCCGTTGTCGTTCCCGATGCGCTCGGAGAGGTTGACATCGGCCTCGTGTCCGTCGCCATCGACGTCGCGCAAGGTAGCACGGAGGACGGGAACCTCGTCGTCTCCCTCGATGGAGAAGCTGATGTCCTCCGCGCTGTCCTGGAAGTTCTCGCCTCCCCATTGGAATTGACCTGGAGAGCAAGAAGTTAAAAGAGCTGTGGCAATACTATTGACCTCCATCCCGATGGTAAAGGGATGGAGAGCGATAAGAAACTTACCGTTGTCGTTTCCGATGTATGCGTTGAGGTCCAAGGTGGATTCTACCTCATCACCATCTTCGTTGCGGACAAGAGCCTTCAGGATATGGTCATCCTCAAGCTCGATGTTGGAAGCGGAAGCGTGGAAGCTCATGGTGTCGGTTTGGGAAAGTAATATGCAAAAAAAAGAGTGTGGAGGTCAAGTATGATAGACTTATTGAAGAGGTCAGAATAGTTTGAGGGGAGGTAGAGACCCCTTTTATAGCCCGGACAGCGCGATATACCCCGAGTCACGATTTGGGCTTGCACCGGGATTGGTCACATCAGCCCCCGGTTCTTGTCCGACACTTGTCGCGGACTCATTTGTCGCACTGCATTAGATGATGCCATCCTGGCACAGGCGGGGCAATTGTTGGGAAGACGGGCATTGGCAAAGCGGGGACAGCGTGTTCAAGGGGATGACATTGAGGACAAAGAATCCCAATGGGTTAGACTTGTACACGGTGTACAGTGGTGGAGAGGAATAAAATGGGACCATACCTGACACCTCAGAAAGTGGAGCAGACCCCATGTCAATATTGAGGGCGTCTTGCTCGGATCTTCGGTGCGATGGAAGACAGATCATATTGCGATGATATCCAGCTATCGTGGCGCAGAACGCTATATCCCCCAGTCTCCAGCCACAGGGAGGTGAATGAGATTCGCTGATGTTGCACTTTGCATGCACGCCAAGCATGCGACAGTCGATGGCAGCCCTAACAAACAGCCGCAGGACGGGGGCCACAACTGACCAATGGGCTTCGGGCCGACACGAGAACGCTGGTGCCTAACAATGGGACCCTTTGATTGACTGGGGCTGACCTACCGCCAAGTCAGTTTGAAGAGCGTAGCTTCATGTTGGAACCTTCTTGGCAGTTGCAATCGAGAGTTGGTCAGCGTTAGTGGCTTTAAGGGGCAGTGTGGCTAAACATGGCTGTCCTTGTGATCTCAAGAGGTTTGGAGGGGTTTCATGGAGGGGTCTTCACCAATTGCAAGAATGAAGAAGTGGGTCTTAAGTCAGACCGCATGTTGTTACTGCGGGAAGATCTGGCGATGCAGTGACTGTTGAGGGGAAACAGCATGGCAAACAAACAGTGAAGTCTGTTAGCTGGCTCGATTGACGTGTTTGCATTGCAAAATGTGAGATTTACGCCATCTAAGGGGTCATCGGGTCGAATTTGCTACTATTGCTGAGGCTGTATCCAAGTGGAGACAATATATGTTGCACGGAGCAACCTTCAAAAAATGAGAAGGAAACAAGACACAGCAAGCAGTACGTGTACGTATACTCTACATACTCAGGAGACTTGATGAGGAAGGGAAATTGAGGTTTGGGAAGGAAGAACAGTGAAATAGATGCAATTATTCTTGATGGAAATCTCTTCGAACCCCAATATCAAACACGCCCAACACCGCTTCGCAAACTCCCATACCTTGCAAAGCTAACAAATGTACAGAATTGACAACCCATCCCATAGCACACATACCAGGTGTATCAACAGAAACACATTACAATCATAATAGGTCGCAGATTAAACTCCATTGCGGTAGATTTGAGATCCTCCAGAGCGGATCTGGATGGTGTCACGCCGCTGCAAGACCACCAATGCCCGGTTAAGTGCTTGTTCGCTGTATTGCTTGGCATCGACAAAGTCACGGCGCAGCGTAGCCAAGCTGGTACTCCAGCCAATGGGTAGGCGGCGTTTGAGCTCATCCTCAATCTTGCTGGCAGACTCCATGAGTTCCTTGCTGCCTTGGCCGTCACCCTGGGTGATAGCGTCCATAGTGGATGCCAGGAACAGGCGAATGGCCTCGTCCACGTGGGCTTCAGTGGCGATGGGGGAGAGAGAAAGTTTGGCGAGGGACTCGGAGATACGGACGATAGCCTCAAGTTGACGCACGGTGATGGGGATGGAGGAACGGCTGTTGGACTCCATCTCGGCGCGGTGGACTTGTTTACGGATAGAGACGAAGTGGGATGAGAGTTTCTCCGCAGCCTCAGGGGACAGACGAGGTGCACAACGGCTAGATGGAAGGTTAGTATGTTTCAGTAGGATCTGGAAATGGTGTCAACATACCTGCGGCAGTAGCTGATGTAGCGCTTCATCTGCTCAACGGGAATCTCGGCTTCGACCTGCTCCTCCAATCCGCGGCCACCCATGTGCACTCCCATGACGTGGCGGGCAATTCTCTCATCACGGCCGCGCTCGTGGTCATCGCGGACAATGAAGATCATATCGAAACGGGAAAGAATAGTGGTCTGGAAGTCAATGTTCTCGCCGGGGGTCTTGAGATCATCGTATCGACCAAAGATAGGATTGGCTGCGGCTAGCACAGACGTTCTCGAGTTGAGGATTGTAGTGATACCGGCCTTGGCAATTGAAATTGTCTGCTGTTCCATGGCTTCGTGAATGGCTACACGGTCCTCATCACGCATCTTGTCGAACTCATCAATACACACAACACCACCATCAGCCAACACCATGGCACCGCCCTCGAGGTAGAACTCGCGTGTGGTGTGGTCGCGCTGCACGGAAGCTGTAAGACCAGCAGCAGAGGAACCCTTGCCGGAGGTGTAGATTGCGATGGGGGCAGCCTTTTCAACGAACTTCAACAGCTGAGACTTAGCCGTACCGGGGTCACCCAGCATAAGCACGTTAATATCACCACGAAGCTTCATCCCATCAGGAAGGATCTTCTTCGATCCTCCCATAAGCAGACAGACGATAGCTTTCTTGATATCCGCATTTCCATAAATAGACGGGGCAATGCTTCGAGCAAGCGCATCGTACAAATCAGGCCGTCTGCTGAGTTCCAAAAATTCTTGTTCCTCCTCCTCAGAGAAGACTGAGGCTCCTTTTGCGGTCTGATCAAGGTCGGAAGTGATACCCACTGCGCGCAGGTAGGGATTGCGAATAGCCACTGCAGCCTCCTTCTTGCCACCCTTAGCTTGGTAAATTGAGAAGATACCCATAACAGTGCAACGGGAACCAGGAACAACGCGGTTGGCAAGGTAGCGATCCGCAGAAATAAGCACGTGTCGCGGTAGCTCACCGACCGGTACTTGATCAGGGGCTTCTTGCAACTTGAGGACTTGTTGATCGACAAATTGGCATTTCTCGTGGTGAACAACATAAGGATCCAAAGGACATTGCTCGTGGGGTTGATCGTTCTCTCCTCTAGGGCGGCCGCAACGGCGGGGCAGCGATAGACCAGCGAAGCCACCATCGACCTGAATGTTCTCGCTGAAATCGCAGCCTTTGCAGCGGATGTGTACAACTGTTGACTTTGAGGATATTGTTGAAGCGCCGATTACGATTCCGGGAATTCGAACAAGGTGTGAGATGTTGGTGGCATTGAGGTCACGGATTGAAATATGCGATGCTGAAGAGTGTAGGAGCAGTTGGTGGGAGGGAAGTGTGACATCTCGCTGCCCTGGATAAACGATGCGCGCAGTACATTGTTTGAGAGCGAGCTCGAACTGCTTTGATTTAGTGGGGTGGTCAGGGACAAGTTGAGTGATAAGAAACTTACAAGAGGAATTATTTCGCCGGGTTCGGTAGTGAGTTTGTGGGCCAATTCCTCGTTGTAAGAAATGAGATGGGCGATGTCAATATCACAATAATATTGCTTCACGAGGGCATTCTGTCGTAATTGGTCACTATTATATCACCAGTTAGTGTCTATTGTACCTAGGTGCCTTCATGGAAGTGGGATGCCTACCGGTAAATGAATGCATTGTCCAGCTGAAATTCTAGAACGAACTCCCGCAGACGATTCTGAATAGTGGTGCGATCTTCGTCAGCGCCATTTGTACTGGGCGCGAGTACGCTTAAAGTAAAGGGGGTGCGTCTGTCCATGGTGTAAGGGACCGCAAATATGGCAGGTTGGGGAGGTGGATGATTTAGCGGAAGGGAGGCTTCAAGAACTTTTGGTTAGTGTGGCCCAACGCGACGCGTCGAGTGTTCACGCGTTAAGTGGTTTCTGAGTCATCTTATGCCTGAGGCATCATAGCTATTTTCCATGGTCTCCACCTAGCCAGGACGCAGGCCATCTGACCTGTGTGCCTCGACCTCACCTGACCTGTGATCCACCCAGTTCAAAAAGTGGGGCCACAGGTCAGATGGGCTCGCTTGAAAATGCTTAGTAATTGTTTTTAAAATACACATAATCAATACCAAATAATAATACATTTTTAATGTCTTATTTCTTAAGATCTATATACTATAGGAATAATGCATTATTCCTATAGTATATAGATCCTAAGAAGTATAAGACTTTATATATTAGGAAGAAAGGAATAATGCATTATTAACGCATTAATAATGCATTATTCCTATAGTATATAGATCTTGAGAAGTTAGAGATAATTATATGGTGTAAGGTTGGGTAATGTAAAGGTATTAAAAACAGTTTATAGAAGCTGACCTGACCTGTGCAGATAAGATAAGCTCAATATCACGTGAATTTGGGTGGATCACAGGTCAGCTAAGGTCGAGGCACACAGGTCAGATGACCTGTCTTCACCCACCTAGCAGGAAGCTGACCCTTCTCACCGCCGAAGGAGTATAAAATAACCTACTGCTTGATTGCCTTTCCAAATTGAAATCAAGCGTCACTTCGTATTTGTATCAGTTCTGGTTATTTACATGGATTTGCAGGTTCTGGCTAATTTGGTTGCCATATTAGCTGCGGCGAAGGCTGTTCCCCTTGACTACTTCGAGGGTTTTCGTGGTCAACATCCATCCTATTATTAATTAGTGCTCCGAGCTCATACGTAGAGTAACATGGTATCTCTGTGTCAGTGGGGTATCCATGACTTCAATTACGGCCGTGGCTAGATCTGTAACTGAGAGATTGTTCTACTGCCTTGAGGTATGCACCTACATCGGAGAATGACGAGAGGCCCTGGCGAAAACCCACACATATGTCCAAGATGACTTTCGGTGCATGGTGGATATCTGGAATAATGTTGCCCCTTTGGTGGTGGGTGACCAGATGAGCCTCGCCCAAATAACAGAGAACGGGCGTCTCGTAAGAGATGGGGACTGGACGCGAAGGGTAATTTATTATCGAGGATCTTTGGAGATACAGGCTCATCAAATTTGAACTGCTCCAATTCGGCTAAGAATCACTAGCCGATCTAGTCGACCTTGATGCATAGAATAATATTTGTGGGTTGGACATCTGTGTTAGCAGGGATTGAATGTCATATTCCAATCTGTATTCTGTCCTCATATGTTGAGATCTGAGTCGATGATGCTTACCGGTACGTATAGCTAGTGTCTCCGTGTGAAGGAAGCTTAGCGCATCAAGGATGTTTATTATGGTAGTTCTGACCTTGACCCTGCCCATCAACCCATCAAAGAGTAACGGGATGGGCTGGTCAGGGCTATTCTCAAGAGGCCGACACATCAAATAAATATAACTACTATCTCTATCAGGGCCCTGGACCCAAAAAGCTTTTAGGGTTGATTGCAGGCACACCTAGCTAGCATCGTTGTTTTGGATCATTTGTAGATGGTTGTGAATCTCGTGTTCCCGAGTCACTGTTTTTGGCGTCATGTAAATCTTCAAGGAGATGCGCCGAAATTCCTATATGGGTGAGTTAAGGTATTCAAAAGGCAAAGAATGAAGAAGAGAAAACATTAGGTTCTTAGCTAGGATCTTTGTCCAAATAGCCAAGACATGTGGAAAATATACAACTGCGTGGAGTTTGTAGTGGCTTTTATCCGTCATATCCTTTCATGATATATATTTATACCCATAGGCTAATTAGCTTCACTTCACTATTATACTCAAAGTAAACGACAAAATTATGTATGTTACTGGAGTGAGTATGAAGTGTGGGAGAAGGATCCATTATTCCAGCCTTGTAAGTTAAGGTTCCAAGGTTATCAGTTGGTCCACTCGTGGAGCGCGGGAATCGAGCTTCTGCCTGAGGCATATGATGAGTCAGCACGGGGAACGGCATTAGCGTTTGGGCCGATTGGGGGAGCCATGCCCAGCTTCATGGAATTAAAGCCACATCACACGCATTCTACCTGTACTCGAAGGAAGTCGACTCAAGTTGCGAAGCTCTGAAGCTGCCTTCATTGGCATTGAAAGCTAAAACAGAGCCTGTCAAATCTCTTAGCTTAACACTTTATCCACTGTCATGATCAGATAACACGGAACATCTCAACGATCGACCCTCCCACGGTGGCCGTCCGATCCGGCTCGTGGCAGCCATGTCGTCAAATAGTCCACGGAAGTCAATTGATAGCTTGGCATCCGGGGTCTCATCTCCTTCAATCTCTTATTCAACAAGCCAGCTAGAATCTCCGCGCGTGCCCCCTCAGCGATTTCCCCTGAGGAGGGGATCAACAGCGAGCTCGATCGTGAGCATCGGTGGTGTTTTGGACTCTTCTCATCATCATGGCTCAATCGCGGAATCAGGACAAAATGGTGAGTAGCCTTGGGGTTCTCTAGGTATGCAATGATTAACCTGCTAACGATCGTTTAGCTATTTCAACGCTCCTCCAGCCCCCAATCATCCGCACTGGTCTGACGGCCCATAGTGCCGCGTCCTCCACTGGCTTTAAGCCTCCATCGACTCGCGATATCCCTCCAGTAACTCTGACAAATATTAAACATGTGGATGCGAAGGTCTTCCAACCATATCTTTCTCAAGTGGGATCTCTGTACGATGTGTTTCAACAGGCGAAAGAAGGCGCGGCGGAAGATACCCAACCGGCGCAGGCAGCCAGGTCTCCCAAACTCGATTCAGATCGAGATTCGTTAATGCCATGGTCTCCGGAGCGGAGATCTTCAGTCATGTCAATCAGCTCCAGACCATCCTCGCCATATGACACTCGAGGCCGACGTCCATCCGCTGGTCGTGGCCGCGCCCCTGCAGTGACCCCTCTATCGACCATTCCCCCAGTCTACTTTGAGGGAGATTTCCACTTGGAAAATCCCCGTACATTCGACGTGATATCAGAGAAATCGGATGTGGTGAGGCCGCCGAGACCGCCGACCAAAGACGACAAACATGCCAATGGATTACTCGCGGAGCCCGTTCAAACTGGAAGAAAGGCACTAGCAACCAATGCTATCTTACAAGAGAAACTTTCGTGGTATATGGATACAGTGGAGATCCATCTTATATCGTCCATTTCGACAGCATCGAAGTCCTTCTTCACGGCTTTAGGTTCGCTTCGGGAATTACATGCGGAGGCAGCAGATTCAGTCAATCGGATCCAAGTACTGAGAAAGGACCTGCAGAAAATTGACAAAGAGATGGCCCTAGGTGGTCTCAAGATTGTCAACCTAAGACGGCGGAGAGAAAATGTCCGAATGTTGGCTGCGGCCGTGGCTCAGCTCCGGGACGTGGTCGAATCGGTATCTCGGTGCGAAGGGCTAGTGGAACAGGGCGACATCGAAGAAGCTGCCGACGGGCTCGAGGAAGTCGAAAAATTGATGGCAGGTGAAAAGGTCTCCGACCGTTCCGCTTCGGAGGACGAAGAGGGTGCCACCAGACGCATTATCGACCTACGAGGCATCAAGGCCCTTGAGGGGGCTTCCGATGATCTCGCACAGCTCCGCCAACGTATTGGCATGGGCTACGAGATTCGGTTCCTGAATGATCTTCTGGGGGACCTACGACAACATGTACACAACGTGCCATCAAGCGCGACCTTGCAGCGCTGGGGCAATTCATTCCAGCGACAGCGAGGTAATCGCCGGTCTGAAATACCAGTATCACCGGCGTACATGAATTTCGATAACGAGTTGCGATCTCAATTGAACACTCAACTCAATGGACTTGCACGTGCTCGCTATACGATGTCAGCGGCGACTTCTTTCAAGACCGCTGTTTTACGAGAAATGAAGGGACTTATTCGCAAACACTTGCCCAGCTCTAGTGATGATGATAATGAATCTACGATGTCGCTGTCAACTCATGGCGGTCATCAGTTAAGTCAGCAAGAGAAGTCATCAATCCTTGCCCGCAACCTGCGCGCTCTTGATCCAGAAGATGCTTATGCAATGTTGGTCAGTGTATACACTGGGATCAGCGAATCACTCAGGCGACTCAGCGTCCAAGTCAAGGTGCTATTAGATATTGCCAGCGGTCTCGGAAATTCGCCCACTTCTGGTGTCAAGTCACCACCACGAAGTCCCAACCCACAAAGCATGGATCAAGCTATGAAATCTCCGCAGATCGGACCAACACCCTCTGACATGGCGCAAGATGAGATTCTTCAGGTTTTGGATATGTCAAGTTTGCTTGGCCAAGCAGTCGACATCGCCCAGTCCCAAATAACAAAGGTTTTGAAAGTACGATCTGAACAAACAGCCCAGCTTTCAAAAGAGGATTTCTTGAAGTATTTCACTCTGAACCGTCTTTTCGCCGATGAATGTGAGGCCATTTCAGGGCGTAGTGGTACTGCACTGAAGACAATTGTTGGAAATCAAATCCGCGATTTCATCACCAGGTTCGGTGATGGCCAGCGCCATCAAATTGTCAATGTCATGGACTCCGATCGATGGGACGCGCGGGACTTTGGTGATTATGAGAATATCATCTTGACGAGGATCCTAGATGCTAGCACCCAAGATGTCGACGCCTGGGTTGAAGTTTCCAAAATCTGGATTCAAGGCGCTGGAAGTGAGCAAGACAAGCCTGCTGATACTGCCAATGGGACGGACAAGTCCAAGGTTCGAAGTGCCATTATCGATGAGCAGAAGTATATTCTGCCTGATTCTGCGGTAGCGATGATGCGTAGCATCCAAGAGTTCGAGTTCCTCATGTCGAACATTCCTACCATGATCCAGGATATCGCGCCGCACCTCCTCGATATCCTTAAGCTGTTCAACTCGCGATCCTCGCAGTTGATTCTTGGGGCTGGCGCTACACGTAGTGCTGGCTTAAAAAATATCACAACTAAGCACCTCGCCCTCTCGTCACAGGCATTGAGCTTTGTCATTGCTCTCGTTCCCTATGTACGGGAATTCGTTCGCCGCCACGGGCAAGGAAACCCATTGATGGCCGAGTTCGACAAGGTCAAGCGACTATGCCAGGAGCACCAGAGCGGTATCCACGAGAAATTAGTGGATATTATGAGCTCTCGCTCATCGGTTCATGTGAACGCGATGAAGAAGATCCAGTGGGACAGCAAGAATGCATCTCCTGCGGTCAATGCCTACATGGAAGTATTAGCCAAAGAGACAGGGACTCTACATCGCGTCTTGAGCAAGCATCTTCCAGATATGACAGTCAGCATGATCATGGTACCAGTATTCAACAGCTACCGTGATCAATGGATGAAGGCCTTCGATGAGGCCGACGTGCAAACGGATGCTGGAAAGAAGAGGTAAGTTCGAACCACCCGAATCCATGACCAATAATTAACTCAACAATCAGGATGGAAACCGATATCGAACACTTCCGAAGTAAGCTGGGCAAGATTGAAGGTGCCAGCGAGGTTGGCGATAAGCTCCTTGAAGTCGTATGCGCCAAGGCCATTGCCAGCACGCCCGAAAAATCCGAAGCAGCAAGTGAAAAGCAAACAGAAAAGGACGATGGTTCTGACTCCACTAAGTCCTAATTGCTCCGCCTTGCACCATCTACCCCTTACTTCTCTACACTGATACATATAATTCCCTTTCTTGTTCCTTTCATGCTCATTCGTGGGCCGCATACATTTCGTCATTAGCCGCTACAACATAACTGTCACCAGTCGCATTTATAGAGCTAGCCCGGCGTTTCTGGACATTAGAAGTCTCATTCGCACCGCAGATATGATTTCCAATCTAATATATCTCATTTGGAGCGCTCCGCATGCAGCCAGTGAACCAAGTATCACCCCAAACCTAGCTACCCTTATTCTACTATCATAACGTAAGATTTAAATATTCTGAAAATTGTGTATCATTCATAAGATTATGTTATGCAACACGTCAAAACTCCAATAGATAATCATACAAGACCCATTCGGATCCCCAGTCATACATCATATCACATCACGGATTTATTTCCCAGCAGTATTCTTCTCATCCAGAGAAACAGGCTTCGCCGCACCGCCGTGCGGGTGATCCGAGCCAGCAGTGGGCAAACCAGGGAAAACATCACGACCAGAACCAGTCTGGTCAGGCATGGGGGCCGCCTTGTGCGAACGGCTCAGGTCGGCAGGCTGCAATAAGGCACCACGTTAGAACCTTCCTTTTCCATTTGTGGTGATTGGACTGGAATTCGAAGCCGACATACCTCATTGCCAGTACCGTGGGCCTTGTTGGGACCGTTCTCGATTGGGTTGTCGCTCTGGGGGACACCGTTGTCATATTCTGCGCCGCGGACCATTTTGAATATTTGGAATTTGGAGTTTAGAGTTCGGATTGAGGAATGTAGTTTTTGAGGATAGAGTGAGAGTAGTTGTGTTCTGGGTTGTATACTGGCTGTGACCGCATCATGAAATCATAGTGGGGAACATGATCTCACGTCCGTTGCGGCATCGCGATCGTTGCAATTGCCTTGGAAATGGGGTCTACGGGGTCAATGGAAGGTTGTGGAATTGGTTTGCGTTGTAGTCATTGATTTTAGGACATCGTGGACTTGGATGTGCAATGGAAATGTGCAACTGTGGTATATCCTTCGACCGAGAATAGAACGTTTTCGTGGATACATATTCCACCATGTCCGCACTCAGCTCCGACGATATGTCATAATTGAAATGTAAAAAAAAATATATTATATTTCAATTGGAATAGCTATTTCTAATGATCAAACAATGAAAGACAATGATAAATAATAATAATTGCCTATAACATACAGCATTAGATCACTAGGTCGCATTCATCAACTGCGTGATAGACAGTACGAATATCAACCGAAAGCGAGTCTCGGTCTCGCATGTTCATTATTCAAACAAAGCAGGCCAGGTTTATGTCTTCTAGTATGTTGGAAGTTCCCCTAATAGGCCGTGATGCCCACCACTTCGTCTGTCACAATTGGTTCTCTGATGCTAAAGGGTACTAGTTGTAAGCCTTCATCGTAGCCGATTGTCTAACCAGGTTAAAAAGTCATACCTAGAAGCCAAATTAACTCGAGCTAGACCCTAGAAATACCTTGATATTTATATGGCCCACAGAATTAACGAGAAGTGCATGCCGTCCATGCGAATGTAGGTAGTTTGCAACAAAAGACCAAGAACGAAATATCCGGTCACTTTGGATGTAAATACAATTCAGTAATCGAGTCTTTAGTGGATCAAACAGGTATCTCAAATTATCATACATTCCCCAATGCCCAAAGTTCAAGGGCTGAACAAACAAAATTCAAACGCCCAACCGTAAGCCTGGCAAAGGCATCAAAACATCTCGTACACCAACATGGAAAAGAGCCGAACGCCTATGTAAGCTCCAATCAAAGGAATTATGAACTGAAAGAGACGCGATTCTGAGCCAAAGTACCCCCAGCCTCACCAGTCATTCAGCCGTCTACGGCGTTGTGCCACCGCGCCTGCATTGAGGCATATTGCCAAGTCAGGCAGGGCTTCCAGCGGCCGGGAGTCACGGCTTGAGGCACCAGAGCCCGCGGGCTCTGGATCAGATGTGACATCCCCCTGATTGTCGAAGGACAAGGAAGCCCGTCCCGCTCGAAGCAAGACTGGCAAGTTGTCAACGCCAGCGCTGGTAGCGGCCGCTTGCGGGCTAGCTGGATATGGAGGCAGAGGCTTCTCCTGCGGGGTGCTTGGAGCGCTAGAGCCGTAGGGATGTGAGTGAAGTGCACGGCGTCGCGCTTGGTTCTCTACCCATCTGTTGCACAGTGAGGATGGCCGATAAGTCCCCAGTGGGATATCGCTGGGTGTCCCTAGCTCATATGAAGAGACGCAGGTCGAGGTGATGGGAGGGGGATCGCTGTTTATCGGCGAAGGTACTGGAGGCAGTGCGCCGTCTTGAAGTTTGCGGTAGAGACTGTATGGCGAGGTTGCTTCAGCTGTAGTCTCGTGGGATGGGCTCATGGGGATGGGCGGCAGAGGCCCATTTCGGATCTTATCGCGGAGAATGTCCTGATTGAGGATGCTGAGAGGCTTGGGCCAGATGGGTGCTTGCGGTGGTTTTGCGCGGCGAATTAGGAAGGCGTTCCGCTTTCTGCAGGCACGATTCATGTTATTCTCTGCGGACTTGGGTAGTCTTCCTTGTGTGATGGATGGTGGCGAGGTGTTGAAGCAGGACAGACCATAGTCAATAGAGTGAGAGTTGGGCGAGCAAGAACAGATGCTGCTTTCAGAGATAACAGGTGATTTGGAGTCGCGGAGGGTTTGCGTGATGACACAGGATAATGGGGGATCTGGTCGATCTATAAAATACAACTCCGGAACACAAGGGGGAACATCTGCGATCACAGGGCGTTCAGCCCTTTCAGCGGGACGCGGCTGTCCAAAGTGCATCTTTTCACTGACCGGCTCAGCATGTAAGCTTGTGCTAGTCACGATTATGGCGGGAGGCTCATACGCAATCCTTCCAAATGCGGGTACGGGATGAGATTTCGGCGAATGTTCGTTCTCACTACCTGAATCAGAATGCAAGTCCGGGTTTATCACTTTCAGTGCTGGAGGATCATCCAAATCTATCAGCCAGCTGTTGCGGGGATTGCGATGATAATGAGGTTGGACGGTTGCCACGGCGAGAGTGACAGGCTGGCTATTGTGCTTTCCCCATCTGAACGACCTATTACGCTGATGCCTCCCCCGTCTAGCGGACTTTGGACTGCCAAGGTCTACGAAAGAAAGGGAATACTCATCACTGAACAGGGACGTTGTCACCGGGCTTGACGCAAGCCCATTGCGCTCCCTAAAGTAGCGAGTGGGATAGCGGTCAGTCAGTGCATCGAAGATAATTTGCTTTAGTTCATCATCAGGAAGATTTCGACCCCATTTCAGCTCGACCTTGTTAATCAATCTGATCTTCACTTGACCGAGGGGTGTATATAGCCAGCTTCTCAACCAACGCTTTGCCTTCGATCGCCTGTGGAGCTTCTTTTGTTCAGACATGGCCAATACGAGAGAATAGTGATGCAAGACGTGAGAATCGCGAAGAGATATGCTAGTGGATGCCGGGAGCCTGCAGAGTTTCGCACTGCTGTTTCAATTGCGCTCGAGGTTATTATACCTTTGCTTCGCTCGTCATCCTGGGATCTCCGATGTTGGCATCAATGGGCCTTTGTCACGATGCTTTTGACAGTTCAAACGAAATTCTTCAGACTGTTGTCCCACCAGGACACGGTCTCACTGACAATGATCAGAGCAAACTTGGAGCTGATGCCATCGAAGCTCTTTGTTGCCGTGAGTACAAAGCCTGGCCTTTTGTTTCCCCGATGCCTTTGTTTCCTGACTCACTATGTCATTCCTGCTTGCAGTAAATGCTATAGTCTGTCAATCTGGGTATCTACCAATGCAATGAAAGTACTGATGTACTGCAATTTTGATAGTGACCGGCAAAAACAGAGGGATATCATCGTTGGGTCGAGCATGTCGCGGAATCTCGGTATACAGGAGTATAAAGCCGACACCAACCCGGGACCCCTGAACGGAGTCACCATTTTCAGAGTGCTGACAAGGATCCAGTTCCAGCTCGAAGGGGCCTGTTGCGCACACCGGGAGACCTTGGAAGGTATGGGTGGATACCGGGGACGTCGTACGATGTACTCCGTACGTTGTACTCCACGATTCTCTCACAATGAGGATGTAGTCTTTGAACAGGGGATTATCCCTCCCAACATGAACCCCGCAAGGCTTCCTGCCAATAACTGGTGAACGTTGAAGCCATATTGACGATCAAGCACGGGCCCGTTTTGTTCAGTGGAGCCGACGGGCAAATGACATCATGGTCCAGCTTTCCCCGGATCCGTGAAGCTGTGATTGACACTTGGCCCTGGGAGCATCCTGAACAGAATAAACTGCAGGAGATTGAATTGAAAATGGAGGAAACCGGATCAACCCGATATTCGTGTGAAAGGGAGAAGTCTCCACGGAGAGGAGTCCTGAGCGCAGAGCCGTGGTCGGGCCGATCCCTTTCTGCTACAGTTACATAGACCAGGTACGGTACATAAGTTAGGGAGCGAAAATCTCGTTAACAGAAGTACAATGTACCAATATATAGAGAGAGAAAGCACCGTGAAATCTCTGAACTTTCTTGTACCTGTTTTTGCCTCAGTGTTCGGGTGAAATTTCCCTGGCAGAGACGTTTTTTAGCCTAAGCGCACGGTCAAAGGGTCACACCCTCCCGCCGTCAACCAGTCCGGAGAAAAACTCTGGACACACCGGGACCAGGAACGGACGTGCATTCTCTTCTCTTCTCTTCTCTAGTACATACGGAGGACTTCATCGTCAATTGCTTCCTGAAACTACCCAGCCCCCCCCAGAAGCCCAGGTCGAGGTCCCACTTCTCCCCGCACAGACCGAGTCGCATAGCTCTTCCAAGGTTGTTGAGTTCGCCCCCTCGTTTTGGTTTCTGTTTCACTTCTCTTCTTTTTTTCTTCCTGAGAACTATCTTGTGGCATCATGGAGGAAAAAGGTGAACCCATCAAGCGCGACGTTCGCAACCATGTGTTGTTTGAGGTAGCTACTGAAGTAGCAAACCGAGTGGGCGGGATCTACTCGGTCCTCAAGTCCAAAGCTCCTGTCACCACTGCTGAATATGGTGAGCGGTACACACTGATCGGCCCGCTCAACAAGGCTTCGGCCGCAGTGGAGGTGGAGGAGTTGTCGCCCTCTAACCCCGCTATGCGGGAGACAATCCAGTCCATGAAGGATCGCGGGATTGAGCTCATCTATGGTCGCTGGCTCATTGAGGGTGCTCCGCGCGTGCTTCTCATTAATACGGGAACGGGGTACAGATGGTTGGATGAGTGGAAGGGTGACCTTTGGACTAGTTCGGCTATTCCGTCTCCCGTCGGCGATAATGAGACAAACGAGGCCATCGTTTTTGGATACTTGGTCGCTTGGTTCTTGGGAGAGGTACGTTTAAGCACACTCTTGAAGTGGTGGGGATAGAACTAGATGACTGACTGTTTCTCTTTCAGTACATTGCCCATGACCGTCGCCGAGCGGTGATTGCCCATTTCCATGAATGGCTGGCTGGTGTAGCTCTGCCATTGACGAAGAAGCGACACATGGACCTGACAACCGTGTTTACCACCCACGCGACGTTGCTGGGTCGCTACCTTTGCGCTGGCTCGGTTGATTTCTATAACAACCTCCAGTACTTTGACGTGGACGCAGAGGCCGGGAAGCGGGGAATCTACCACCGCTATTGCATCGAAAGGGCTGCTGCTCACTCGTGTGATGTGTTTACCACAGTATCGCACATCACGGCATTTGAAAGCGAGCATTTGCTCAAGCGAAAACCTGACGGTGTGCTGCCTAATGGTTTGAACGTCAAGAAGTTCTCTGCCATGCACGAGTTCCAGAACTTGCACTCCCAGGCCAAAGAGAAGATCAATGACTTCGTTCGTGGCCACTTCTATGGCCACAATGATTTCGATTTGGATAATACGCTATATGTCTTCACTGCAGGTCGTTACGAATTCCGTAATAAGGGTGTCGATATGTTCATTGAGGGGCTGGCCCGTCTCAATCATCGACTCAAGTCCGCTGGTTCGACCATGACCGTGGTCGCATTTATTATTATGCCGGCGCAAACCTCATCTCTGACAGTGGAATCACTGAAGGGCCAAGCCGTTGTAAAATCCCTGCGTGACACCATTGAGAACATCGAAAAGGGAATCGGCAAGCGCATGTACGAGCGTTGTCTTTCCTGGAAAGAAGGCGACAACATGCCAGACGAGAAGGATCTCATTACCAGTCAAGATCGCGTGATGCTCCGCCGTCGTCTGTTTGGCATGAAGCGACATGGCCTTCCTCCCATTGTCACTCATAACATGCACAATGACCACGAGGACCCCATCCTGAACCAACTACGCCGCGTCCAGCTGTTCAATCACTCTTCCGACCGCGTTAAGGTTGTCTTCCACCCCGAATTCCTGAACTCCGCCAATCCTGTATTGCCCTTGGACTACGATGACTTTGTTCGAGGAACCCACCTGGGTGTCTTCCCATCCTACTATGAGCCGTGGGGATACACCCCGGCTGAATGTACTGTGATGGGTGTACCTAGCATCACCACCAACTTGTCTGGATTCGGGTGCTATATGGAGGAGTTGATCGAGAATTCCTCGGATTATGGAATTTACATCGTGGACCGTCGCTCTAAGGGCGTTGATGACTCGGTCAATCAGTTGACCGATTTCATGTTCCAGTTCACAGAGAAGAGCCGTCGTCAACGTATTAACCAGCGTAACCGCACGGAACGTCTGAGTGATTTGCTCGATTGGAAACGAATGGGCCTGGAGTACGTCAAGGCACGCCAGCTGGCGCTGAGAAGAGGTATGTCCCCCGCAATTCAAAGTTTCTGTGAGGCGCCCGGTACTAATTCAGTGTCTAGCTTACCCATCCTCCTTTGAGGGCCAAGAGGATTACTTCGATATCATTGGAGGAACGGATCAGAAGGTCTCCCGTCCGCTTTCCGTTCCAGGATCTCCTCGGGATCGCTCGGGAATGATGACCCCCGGTGACTTTGCCTCTCTCCAGGAAGGCCACGAGGGGTTGAGCACCGAAGATTATATTGCCTGGAAGTTGCCGTAAGTCCCACTCTTTGTCCTGCTTGTTACATTGCTGTATACTGATATCTTCAATAGTGAAGAGGAAGAACCGGAAGAGCACTTCCCACTTACACTACGAACTCGCAAGGTGACTGACCGCGCTGCATCGCCTTTGGACAGTATATCGATCAATGGCCGCCAACCCGGCGAGAGTCCGAAATAGGACCCCTCTTCTTGGCGGGCAGAATAGCCGAGGAGATTGGAATCTTCTTTGATTTAGCTTTCATCTTCCCAATTGACGCTTTGTCTACGTGGAAGTGGACCTACACTCCCCCGTTGCCCTGACGTCATTTGTACTTGTTTAATCACCGAATGCTGTTTATCATATTTCCAGTTTGCATCTGAAGCCTATGTTTGTTTCTAATTGAATTGAGCTTTGAAAATGAAATTGCAATATCAGTTGATACTATAGCCCAAGCTCCCAGCGGAGGAGTGATCTCCGGCTGTATACTCCACCCGGTTGTCATCGGAGCTGTATCGGACCAAATAGAGTTACCAACAATGGAGTACTGTCAACAAATCAAATTCACTGCTGATTTTCGTGCTGGTGAGCTGTCGTACGACCGATCAAAGTATGAATCATCCGGGTCCTTCTGCCATATTTCTACCCCTCCTCCCCTCAATCCTTCCTTCTCCCAGCTTCACTCTTACATTCTTCGACCCCAAACCGACACCCAATATCCATAACCGGTACGACTCTCCAATGGAGCTGCGCACGTCCGGTGCCCTGCGGGGTTGCAGGACCAAGTCCTCGCTACGATGAAGAGATGGATCAAGGTATTTGTTCTAAGTATAACAGTCGTTGCGCACGCATGACAGGTGTTCAGTCCAGCCAGTCGATTGGGAGGAACAAAACATACCCAGGTCTCCTTAAGTCTGGGTTCTTCCTACATTGACTGGCTGGCTGTTCTGAGATTATACTGTCAAAACTTGATCTAGACAATACTAGCGAAAGGACATGCGTGACTTTGATTGTTCCCCTGTTTGTGTTTTGTGTCTGGCTCTGTTCGATTGATTCCCATTCACTATATTTTCCTGAATTGGATAAGAGAGGGGAAGACGAAGAACAGAGCCGGATGCTTGCTCTCTTGGCATGCTGACCCAAATGAAGTATTCACTAGCTTGTTCTCGCTGTCATCATGTCTACAGACAAGATCACCTTCTTGACCAACTGGTATGCTGACATCTCCCAGACCGAGTTTATGAGAGTTGCCTTCGGGTATTCTATCTTGTAGTTTCACCTGGCTAAGTTTTGTTTCAAGGCACGCGACCCCGTACCACGCCCCCCTCTATCTCGCCCAGGCTAGAGGTTACTTCAAGGATGAAGGCCTCAAGGTTGCCCTGCTCGAGCCGAATGATCCCTCCGATGTGACCGAGATCGTCGGCAGTGGCAAGGTCGACATGGGCTTCAAGGCCATGATTCACACCCTGGCGGTACGTATACCTTGTCTCATGATTAATGTTATCTCGGATATTAATATCGTGTACAGGCCAAGGCCCGCAATTTCCCGGTGACCTCCATCGGCTCTTTGCTCGACGAGCCCTTCACCGGCGTCGTGTACCTCAAGTCCAGCGGAATCACCGAGGACTTCCGTTCGCTGAAGGGAAAGCGAATCGGCTATGTCGGCGAGTTCGGCAAAGTATGTTCATCACACTGGCCACCATAGACCAATTCTAACCAGAGCTTTAAGATCCAAATTGATGAACTCACCAAGTACTACGGCATGACCGCGGACGACTACACAGCCGTCCGATGCGGCATGAACGTAACCAAGGCCATCATCCAAGGCGACATCGACGCCGGCATCGGCCTAGAGAACGTTCAAATGGTCGAGCTGGAAGAATGGCTCGCCTCCCAGAACCGCGAACGCAGCGAAGTGCAAATGCTCCGCATCGACCAGCTCGCCGAGCTAGGCTGCTGCTGCTTCTGCTCGATCCTGTACATCGCCAACGACGCCTTCATTGCGGCCAACCCCGAGAAAATTGCTGCATTCATGCGCGCCGTTAAGCGCGCTACTGATGCCGTCTTGGCTGATCCGGCCGCCGCATACCAGGAGTACATTGAGGTGAAGCCTATTATGGCTACGCCCGTGAACCGGAAGATCTTTGAGCGGTCGTTTGCGTACTTCTCGCAGGACTTGAAGAATGTTCAGCGCGATTGGACAAAGGTGACCAATTATGGAAAGAGGCTTGGAATTCTTGATGAGAGCTTTGAGGCCAATTATACCAACAAGTATCTTTCTTGGACTCTTGATGCGGATTCGGCGGATCCGACTGGTGATCAGAAGCGCATGGCGGCTTTGCAGAAGGAGGTTGCTGCTGCTGGTGGTTATAAGCGTTTGGAGGTTCAGGCTTCAGCTTAGATTGGGCTGTCATTGGAGGGCAGTGTTTCTGTCTTAGGCTTCACTCTTTAGTCCTAGGTTCCTCAATCACATATGAGAGATAAAACCTTTTGGTAACACACTTGCTGCCCAGGCGAACAATTTGTAAATTCATAAGCCACTATTTTCCTCTAGGAGTCCACAGAAGTTAAAATGGGTAGTAAACCAACCATGGGGAGCATAGTTCAAGGTGAGAGTCGTTCCTATTCCCAGTATCATTAAACATAAAAAACATTATCGTATCACATAAAAAGCACCATATCCCAGTACTCATCAGTTCTCACTGCGCTGAAGCGACACCCTCATTTCCCGGACGACCAAGCATAGCCCGTAGCCTATCCTCCGCTGTCTGTAAACCAGGACTTGGGTCAGCCCCAGCAATGTTCGCAGCCCATCTCAGCCACCCAAGCAAGGATTGAATAACTTCGGGGCCCGAACTTCCCATGCTAGAATATCCATGATCATGCAGAGCAGGCGCAGGGAGAAGCCCGTCTTCTGCAACAACCCCATCATTAGCGCCAACTTCCAAATAAACCTCCGACACCACAGCAGGCGTGGCCATCTGCGCGGAACCCTGTTCACCAGCACCAGCAGCATTCTTCGCAAGCAAATCACACCCACTATGCTTCGGCGCCGAGGCAAATTCACGCGTAACAGGCGTCGGCACAGCCTCAGTAATAGGAAAAACCGTCTCCGCCTCAGAGTCCATCCCAGGTGATCGCGGAGAACCAGGCCGTCCACTTCGAGATGCACGATCTTGCTCCATCATAGACAGAGTATCTCTCAAGTTCTCCACATACCGATGGAATGCAAACGGGTGCATCTCAGCAGCCGAATCAATCGCATGGGTCTCGTCTAGTATAACCGGACTACCGTCATGGCCACGTAGTTCCTGACTGGGACTTGCCTCCTCGACTGGTCCTAGAGCAGCCGGCTCACGTATTTCGCCCAGTGGCGCGATGTGGCTCCCGTATTCATTGGCAAGACTTAGCTTGCTCCGTCCGCAGATCTCGGCGATGGAATCTAGCGTCCCGCGGATTTCGGGCTCGATGGCTTGTAGGATACTCTCAATGCTGAAGTCTTTATCAGAGGGGAATATGATCTCCGGCTGTGTGACGCGAGTAGTTGAGCTTCTTGTGCTTGAGAAGGGGAAGAATCGACGGGACATTGTTGATGGGCGTGTGGGTTTGTCTGCATTGCCCGAATAGGCCCTCACAAGCACAGGCCGCGTAGGCGTGGTCGATGGTCTCTCAGGCTGAGTATCTGCCTTAGCTGGTCGGGACAGAGGTCTCGGGGTATGGTTCAGCTGGCGCAGGCCCGTGGCATGATATGCCGTAGTGTGGTTTGGGGTGTCGTGCCGGTTTGCGTAGGTTGAGGGGCCGGCGACTGGCGCGTGGGAGGGAGATAGTCGGGGCCATCCTTGTCGAGAGAGTGAGGATGAGAATGCCCGGGTGTTAGGATAGGTTTCCGAATCCATCGTCGTGCTGGTTTGCGTGTGCGCGTTGTAATGCAGGAGACAGCGCAGACATTGACCCCGCTCTGGGGAGGGCACAAGACTGTGAGAGGGTTAGGTTTGGCTCATCGGGCTTGTAACCACGTCGAATGCGTATTGCATATTCTCCGATATGCGCTGGCAGTACTGTCTGTGGGTTACCCGTGGGGATGTAGCAAGGGTTCGGAGGGCTTCTCTTGAAGCGCGGATGTCAACAACGCTAGAGCTATCTACCATGTGAATTTTATAACATATGATCTACCGGGAGACATTGAGGCTAGCTCAGACATAAGTGGTGAGATTTAGCAGACCGAGGCAATTTCTATGTCAGCTAAACAGCCACGAAGTTGTTCCTTGCTGGGTAGCAGTTAGCTAGTCAAACAGGCCATGGAGCCTGGAGTTGATATGCCAAGACAAGCACCACGTTTCCCCGATCAGGGACCGCTTGACCATCCACAGCCCACGCTTTTGCTCACATCATGGATCGGTTTCAGGTATGCAATAAACAGGACATTGACTACTTTCTCTCGTCTAACATCCTTTAGTTCGGCGACTCTGACGAGTCTCTCTCCGACTTCGATGAGGACCCCTCCGGCCTCCCCTTCCCCGAACCTCTCTCACGCACCTCGTTCCTCGCCCCTGACTTCGACCCGGCGACGTTCCTCTCGTCATTGAAAAACCGTCACCAGAGCCTCGAGGACCTGCGACAAGAATTGCGGGGACTAGAGCAAGTTCTGAACAAGGAGCTGTTGGATCTTGTCAATGAGAACTACCAAGACTTTCTCTCCCTGGGGACCGCGCTGCGCGGCGGCGAGGAGAAAGTAGAAGGCGTCAAAGTTGGCGTACTGTCTTTCCAGCGTGATGTCAAAGCTATCCGGGACAAGGTCGAGGCACGACGTCAGGAGGTGGAAGAGCTACTCAATGAGAAGCGGCGGTTGCGCACGAATGCCGACATTGGTAAAGACTTGTTAGACTACTCGGATCGGGTCGAGGAATTGGAGCACCGGTTGATGATAGAGGATAAGTCCTCGCCGCAGGAGGGTACTCCACAAAGTGAATCGGACACCGAGTCTGATTTGTACAGCGGGGAAAGCGACGACAGCGACGATGATGAGTTACCGGATGGCTCACCCGCAATCTCACTGAAGAGGATGGAACGGCATGCCCAGAAGTTTGTGTACTTGACCTCAATAGCTGCTCGGGTCGGCGAAAAACATCCGTTTTTGGTCGCGCAGCAGTCACGAGTCGCAAAGATCAAATCTACTGTGCTCCTCGATCTCAAGACGGCTCTGGAGCAGGCCGCCGCGGCCGGTGGGAAACAGGGCAAACGCGATGCTCGAACAATGGCAGTTCTGCGCCTCTACGACTTAATGGGTGAGGATGTCAGTGCTGTCGCTGCGCTGAAGAACCTCAAGCTGTAAAAACAATATGGTTCGTACTGCAAATTGGCAATGTGCACTGGCTTGCATACATAGCGTTGGCGTTCGGTCTTATAAAGTCTCTAATTCAACAATGATACCATGATACACCATGTCCTTTCCTAATAAAACAATAAATTTGTACACGCCAAAGGATATAAGAAAATTGAGTATGTTACATGCCGGTCAGGGCGGATGTTTCGGGGGAGGCATCGGTGCGGAACTCGCCATTTAGTGAGAAGCCGGGGCCGTTGGTCGAACTCAGAACCTGAGAAAGTTGTTAACCAATGTATTGTGATTCAATCCTCAAGTCAAGTACTTACCACCTCGTAGATCTCTTTGTTGACACGGTCAGTCAGTGCGGAGGCATCCTTCTTGATTTGGTCGAGAGTCACGCGCAGGTTATCGCGCAACTGTTCCGGAGAGAAGCCCAATTGGCCGATAGGGAGACGAATAACGGCGTCACGCTCACGGTACACGGTACCACCACGGAGCATTTCCACACGTGCAGCGACATCTTCAACGACAGTACCGGTCTTCGCACTGGGCATCAAACCACGGGGACCGAGGATACGACCTAGGGCGGCCTTGTTCAGCGCAGGCAAACTGTCCGGATGGGCGAGACAGCGATCGAACTCAATTTTGCCGGCCTTGACAGCTTCAAACACCTCGTCTTCACCGACAAGGACTGCACCAGCAGCAAGGGCTTCCTTGGCTGCTTTCGAATTGGGAGGACAGATGACGCAGATGCGGGATTCGGTCTGGACGGCGTGAGGGAATCGGAGCATGTTGCGAATGACGGGACCGTCGCGCTTGGTGCGGAGACGGATGTGCAGTTCGTATTTTTGAACAGTAGGTTCGCGGCCGACTTCAATGGCCCGGATATACCTGCGGGAAGTACCATGTCAATTCATGAACCAGCCGCTGGATGCTTCGCGCGTGTCAGAGGCTGAGAACTTACCGCATGGCATCACACAGAGCATATTGCGGCATATCTTTCAAGTTCTTCTGTCTGAACTCCTGGGGCCCTCTGCGGCTCTTGGTAGGCTGCTCCTTTCCCTTGCCCTTCGGCTTGTTCTTCAGGCCTCGGACTTGCTGGTAAGAAGAGAGGACCGGGGCGAGTGAGGCCTCCCGCAGCGGAGTACGGCATGATGAAAGGATTCCGCGTGCCGCAGCGGGCAGTACCGAGCCGTAGGACGACATTTTGTCAGGCGTTGATTTGAGCTGATCGGCTGGATGAAGCGATTGTTTTCTGCCGGAAAGCTGTCGGGATCGGATAAACGTGGGCCCGGCTGGGTATGGAGATAATGACTCTGCCCCTCCAGAAATTCGTGTTGCTTTCCCACACGTTTTACGCAATGTCCCAATACGAATTGAAAGTGGCCACTCGTGCCAGCCATTCGGCAATCCTGCCAGTGGTCCTCATCGTTACCTCAATCAACGAGGCCCGCCCCACCCCGGTGGTTACCATCACCTACGAGGATACTGCTCTTCTCCAGGATGGTGACAAGGCCATTGTCCAGCTGATCAGTGGCTCCAACTCCGTCTTTGGCACTGCCGATGCCATCAAGGAGCTCACTGTTCAGTTCCCCTTCTTGACCGGCAAGGATGCCAAGGTGGTGAGTTACTACCCCGCCGCCGGGTCCTTTTTTGATTCCGGAACTCTCACTAACGAGAATGCGCTCTATAGGAAGCCGAGTGGATCTCTCGGTTGGATTCCCTGAACACCTTGGACTTCAAGACCCTTGACCCCGTTCTCCAGCTTCTTGACGCTCACCTCCTCATGCGCTCCTTTGTCGTCGGATACTCCTTGTCTACCCCCGATATTGCTCTGTGGGGTGCTCTCCGCGGCAACCGTGTCGCCGTTGCGGCCCTGAAGAAGGGATCCCTTGTCAACCTTACCCGTTGGTATCGCTTCTTGGAGGAGCTCTGCCCCTGGACTGCCACTACTGTGGAATCCGTGAACGCAGTTGCTAAGGAGAAGAAGGTCGCCAAGTCCAAGGAGGGTGCTAGTTACGACATTGCGCTCAAGAACACTGAGAACGGCGTCGTCACTCGATTCCCTCCTGAGCCTTCGTAAGTTGCGAGGACCTCTCTTTCCTAGTTCTTGAGACTAACATGACTTTGCTTAGTGGATACCTCCACATTGGTCACGCCAAGGCTGCCCTTCTCAACGATTACTTTGCGCATGAGAAGTACAACGGCACTTTGCTTCTTAGGTAGGCGTTGTGAAATTCATAGCGGAAGAATCACCAAACTGACTTTGATAAGATTCGATGACACCAACCCCTCGAACGAGAAGCAGGAGTTCCAGGATGCTATTGTCGAGGATCTTGCGCTCATGGGCATCAAGCCAAACAAGATGACCTACACCAGTGACTACTTCGATGAGTTGTACGACTACTGTGTCAAGATCATCAAGCAGGGTGATGCCTACGCCGATGATACCGACAAGGAGACCATGGCGGCCCAGAGATGGGACGGTCTTCCCAGCCAGCGCCGCGATCTTTCTGTCGAGGAGAGCTTGGCTCATCTCGAGGAGATGAAGACTGGCAGCGTCGAGGGTCTCCGCTGGTGCATTCGTGCCAAGATCTCCTTCGATTGCCCCAACAAGGCCATGCGTGATCCCGTCATCTACCGCTGTAACCCTGCCCCCCACCACCGCACCGGCACCAAGTGGAAGATTTACCCCACCTACGACTTTGCCTGCCCCATCGTTGACTCCATGGAGGGTGTGACCCACGCTCTGCGTACTATTGAATACCGTGACCGTAATCCCCAATACCAGTGGATGCTGGACACCATGAAGATGCGCAACGTTCAGGTCTGGGATTTCGCCCGCATGAACTTTGTCCGCACTCTTCTTTCCAAGCGTAAGCTGACCAAGCTGGTTGAGACTGGACTTGTTTGGGGCTGGGACGACCCTCGTTTCCCCACTATCCGTGGTATCCGTCGCCGCGGTATGACCATCCCCGCTCTGCGCGAGTTCATCCTCAAGCAGGGTCCCTCCAAGGCCGTCACCAACTTCGAATGGGGTCTTATCTGGGCCACCAACAAGAAGTACATTGACCCCATCGCCCCTCGTCACACCACCATCTACAACAAGGACGTTGTCAAGACTACTGTTACCGGTGGCCCTGCCACTCCTTACAGCGAGGAGAAGCCCAAGCACGTCAAGAACGCTGCTGTTGGCATGAAGAAGGTTGTGTACAGCAGCTCAATCATCCTCGAGCAGGAGGATGTCAAGCTCTTCAAGCCCGATGAGGAGATCACCCTCATGAACTGGGGCAATGCCATTGTTCGCAAGATCAGCACCAACGCAGAGACCGGCATCATCACCGACCTTGAGCTCGAGCTTCACATGGCCGGCGATGTCAAGAAGACCGAGAAGAAGGTCACCTGGCTTGCCACTGAGGGCCAGGACCTTGTTCCTGTCGAGCTTGTCGATTTCGATCACCTGTTGACTAAGGATTCTCTTGGCGAGGATGATGTCCTTGAGGACTACCTCAACAAGAACACCGAGTTCCGCGAGGCCGGTATGGCTGACTGCAACGTTGCCGATCTCAAGGAGAACGATATCATCCAGTTCGACCGCAAGGGCTACTACCGCGTTGATCGTGCCTACACTCCCGGCTCGCCTGCTGTCTTCTTCAACATTCCTTCCGGTAAGGCCAAATAGATTAATTCTGGCTATGATGTGAAGCATGTTTTATGAAGATCTATGAGAAGAAGTGAAGATAGACGAGTCAATGACAAGTTCATATGCTTCCAACTCCCGTTCGGCGAAATATATATTTTGATCGGTACTCTCCACTCGTATCTAATACTGTAGTGATTCAAGTAACTACTGGACTACCTATAGATTACAAGCTATTGCATGTGGCCATTCTATCATTTACCATACTATTCCACCACATAGTATCTACTAGTCATATGAGTCTTCTACAAGCGTGGGGGATTGCTATAGCTACAAGCGAAAATTCTGAAATCTACCAGGGCGCATTGGGGCTGATGAGTTGGGTGAACTTTTCTAAGGGAACTCGTGTTGCCAGTGGGACAGCTTGGTGCAATCGGTCTGGTTGTAGTCGCTTCAGGCATCGGACTGTCTCGTCGCGAAGGGCAGCTTGAGACATCAAGAATGGGCGCATGTAGGGCTAGAATCGTCACGTGTGGCTAGGTGTGGTGTTTTCCAGCGCCCCGGCGATGTCAGTCATTACCATGCTTCTTATAATTTTCATCGCCCAGGCTTCCTGGCTCAATGCCGACCTATTGAAAATTCCCGGCGAATGAGAAGGTGGGTGTGGAATGGATGAAACCTCCGTCCACCGGGTGTCAGCGGAATGGACGCTCATGACGTCCACCACTCACTACAGATATACGATGGACATCCGGACACCCGCTCGAGCTCTCCAGCTGAACGGGGACTAGCGCCTTCATTCGGATATGGAATCTGACGGAATTTTGAGTTTCTACCTTGCAATGCAAGTGACACCTGGCTTTTGGGCATTCAACGTCCAACGACCTTCCTGGGAGGGAGGGCGCTGAAGGGAGTTGTTCAGGGTTGTCTCCCCCCATCGACGTCCATCCCTGCAACTAGCCCAATGTAAGATACATTGTCACCGGGCCATACGTTGTCAACTTGCCGTGTTGGTCAAAAGCTGCCCTGCCGATGGAACGCATACTCTGATCCGTGGCTGAAAGTGCTCAGCTCAAACTCAATGGCCGGTACCTGTTGGCACCACGGGCTACATTCGACCTTCGGACAGCACCAAGGCTGCCTAGCTGCATGTCGATAGGTTGAACCGATAATCTGCATGTCAGAACCCGATGGTGGTTCTTCGGATTGTCCGCGGCTCGTCCCATTTGGAGACCTGGTTGGCCGGCTTATCCCTCTTTGAGGCCCGAGCATAGAGATCATAACAATGAGGGTTCATGTAGTAGAATATATGTCGTTCCCGAGGACTTCCTGTCGCGACGTCAGCATGATTGATTGTGAGAGGAGAAGTTCGTAGCACTAGTAGCCGTTTGCTTCTTTACTAAAGTCTGAGAAAACAGAGTCTTTGTCTCTCAAGGTATACCGTCTAATTTATCATCTCCTGGCTAACTGGAAAATACCGGAAAGAGCACAGAGCAGCTAGCAAACAGCAAGGCTTGTTTTTTCTTTGTCATTCTCGTTTCTTCATTCTATAAAAGTTATTTCCGTGACTTTCCTCGTGTTGTCTTTGATCATCTCGCTGCCTCTTACAGTTCATCTTCAACTTCTGCTGTGTGCCCTGGGACTATCCTCTCTGACTCGAACAATCCATCATGACCGGTCAGAGCTCAGCCGGCCGTGCGGATGCTGGCCGTCGCAGCTCGCGCATCTCTCGTGCATCTCTGAGCGGAGACTGGAATAGTCTGGACGAGTATGGCAAGCTTGTGAAATACGTGTCAACCTTCCGGGATGCCAATGCACTAGACGAAGATCGTGGGGAACTGGCAGAAAAACGACTCTGGTATGCGCCGTGGAAGAAGCAGAAAGTCCGCGTCAAGAGGGTCGAAGCGGAAACGGGCAAATTCCCCGATGAATGGACTATGACCGATATCCGAGAGGGTCTCTCTAGTCATGAGGTTCCTGTACGCCGTCGTCGAGCCGGATGGAACGAGTTGACGTCCGAGAAAGAAAATCCTATCGCTAAGATCCTGTCTTATTTCCAGGGGCCAATTCTTTATGGTAAGTCGCTCAATATGCCTTCGGGTTCAGATAATCTGATTTCAACATAGTCATGGAGTTGGCTGTGCTGCTTGCTGCTGGCCTGGAAGACTGGGTCGACTTCGGTGTCATCATCGGTATATTGTGTTTGAACGCAGCAGTCGGTTGGTATCAGGAGAAGCAGGCTGCCGATGTTGTCGCAAGTCTTAAGGGTGACATTGCTCTGCGAGCACAGGTTATTCGCGACAGTAGCCAACAAGAATGTCTTGCTCGGGAATTGGTTCCTGGTGATGTAGTATGTTTCTTTGGAATGCTTCTCAGTCTTGGTGTACATTGATTGACGAATTGCTTAGATTGTCGTTGGCGAAGGTCAGGTCGTGCCTGCCGATTGCAGAGTCATTTGTGACGTCAAGGATGAACATGGCTGGGAGGAGTTTAATCAGCTCCAGGAGCAGGGTATGCTCGGCGGAGGATCTGAATCTGAGGACGAGGACGATACAGGCAAGACCGACAAAGAAAAGGCTGAAGCCAAAAAAGACGAC
The DNA here is from genome assembly GCA_027569675.1 of Penicillium crystallinum. Classification (NCBI taxonomy): domain Eukaryota; kingdom Fungi; phylum Ascomycota; class Eurotiomycetes; order Eurotiales; family Aspergillaceae; genus Penicillium; species Penicillium crystallinum. Next base: position 133,733 of record JAPDKR010000062.1, read on the forward strand.
GAGCATCAAGCAATGAAAGCTCGCCGCCGTGGTTATCCCATTTTAGCCTGTGATCACTCTGCTATTACGGGCGAGTCGCTGGCTGTGGATCGCTATATGGGAGACATGATCTTCTATACGACAGGCTGCAAGCGCGGCAAGGCATATGCAGTCGTCCAAACGGGTGCGAGAACTTCTTTCGTCGGTCGCACCGCTACAATGGTTCAGTCTGCAAAGGGGGCCGGTCATTTTGAACTTGTCATGGATAATATTGGCACATCTCTCTTAATCCTTGTCATGGCCTGGATCCTTGCGGCTTGGATTGGTGGATTCTTCCGTCACATTCCTATTGCTTCGCCTCACCAGCAGACTCTCCTTCACTATACACTTTCTTTATTGATCATTGGTGTACCTGTCGGTCTGCCTGTGGTGACCACAACCACGATGGCTGTCGGTGCTGCCTATCTAGCGAAAAAGAAAGCTATCGTGCAAAAGCTCACTGCGATCGAGTCTCTGGCCGTAAGTACTCATGGAAATGAAGTCTTGTCAGATACTAAGCATGGAACAGGGTGTCGATATTCTCTGCTCCGATAAAACAGGCACACTGACGGCGAACAAACTGAGTATCCGTGACCCCTATGTAGCCGAAGGCGTCGATGTTGACTGGATGTTCGCTGTTGCCGCACTTGCGTCCTCGCACAATATTGAATCCCTAGATCCAATTGATAAGGTGACCATCCTGACACTCAGGCAATATCCACGGGCACGAGAAATCTTGCGCAGAGGATGGACAACCGAAAAATTTACCCCTTTTGACCCGGTCTCCAAACGGATTGTCACCATCGCCACTTGCGACGGCATCCGTTATACATGCACTAAAGGCGCCCCGAAAGCTGTCCTTCAGTTAACGAGCTGTTCCAAGGAAACTGCCGATCTTTACAAAGCCAAAGCCCAAGAATTTGCACATCGTGGCTTCCGATCACTTGGAGTTGCAGTTCAAAAGGAAGGGGAAGATTGGGCTTTGCTTGGCATGCTGCCTATGTTTGATCCACCACGAGAAGACACAGCTCAAACAATCAGCGAAGCGCAAAACCTTGGAATCAGTGTTAAGATGCTTACTGGTGATGCAATCGCAATCGCAAAAGAAACTTGCAAGATGCTCGCACTGGGCACTAAGGTGTATAACTCGGACAAACTAATTCATGGCGGGCTGAGTGGAGCGATGGCTAGTGATCTTGTCGAAAAGGCCGACGGCTTTGCAGAGGTATTCCCCGAACACAAATATCAAGTCGTGCAAATGCTACAAGAGCGAGGCCATTTAACCGCTATGACTGGAGATGGTGTGAATGATGCACCTTCCCTTAAGAAGGCTGATTGTGGCATTGCTGTTGAAGGAGCTTCCGAAGCTGCTCAATCGGCATCCGACATCGTGTTCCTCGAGCCTGGGCTATCGACCATCATTGACTCCATCAAGGTAGCACGCCAGATCTTCCACCGTATGAAGGCGTACATTCAGTATCGTATCGCGTTGTGCTTGCACCTTGAGATATATCTCGTGACGTCGATGATCATTCTCAACGAAAGCATCCGTGTCGAGCTAATTGTCTTTTTGGCCTTGTTTGCCGACCTTGCAACAGTTGCAGTAGCTTACGATCATGCATCTTTCGAGGCGAGACCTGTGGAATGGCAACTTCCGAAAATTTGGTTCATCTCCTGTCTCCTGGGAGTGCTCCTTGCGTTGGGGACTTGGGTCATCCGAGGCACTATGTTCCTGAAATCAGGTGGCATTATTCAAAACTGGGGATCTATTCAAGAAGTCCTTTTCTTGGAAGTCGCACTCACGGAAAACTGGCTTATCTTTGTTACTCGCGGGATCGACACTTGGCCATCCATCCACCTAGTGACGGCGATCCTCGGCGTGGATGCTCTCGCCACCATCTTCTGTCTCTTTGGTTGGTTCACGAACCAGAATATGCGGACTAAGCCTCAGAGTCATTTTGTTGAAACTCACAATGGATGGACTGATATCGTCACCGTTGTTCGAGTATGGGGCTATTCGATCGGCGTGGAGATTGTTATCGCTCTGGTTTACTTCATCCTAAACAAAATCAAGTGGCTCGACAACTTGGGTCGTGTTCAGCGTGATAAGGGCGAGGTCAAAATTGAGAATCTTCTTGCACACTTGTCCCGTCTCACGGTGGAATACGAAGAAGCAGGTGTGCAAAAAGGCCGGTTCTGCTTGGCAGCAAGCAAGGAGGAAGAGGAGGCTGAATAGAGGTAGGTGGTCAGTTGGTATGACATACGACGAAATCAGTCGCCACTGTCGAGTGTTGTCCATGTGTTGTTCTATTTCCGGTCGAATTTGGTAATATTGATGCACGTTATTGTTATGGCGTGTCCTCCGGGACCAACTAGCAGGGCAAACTAATGTGTCTTTGGTAATCTCTAATTTGTGAAATCTGCTTGAAAGTACCCTAATGGTGCTCAGATACCTCCACTTTATGTTCTTCGAATTGAATCTGCATTTCTTATAGACAATATCAGCGACATGATAGGCATTTGCTATTCATACTCAAGGAAATGCAAAATAGCTGACCTAGCTATTGTTTCTTTTCTTTCCTTTTTTCCTTTGTAATTATTCAAACTCTTTACTCTCACATCAATATATAAGTCATCTGTAATATTAGCTTGTTCCTTCAATGTAAACAAACCAAGGCGTAGATTCCCCGCTTTTCCGCCGTGACTTCGGTAAGGAAAAGGAACAAGGTGAGATGGCTAGACAACTGACCGAATCCTCTTCTCACTGGTCTATTTGATTTATTTGCAAGCGAGTGGTTTTAGACCGTGTATAGCCCATAGCACCATGGTATGATAGCTATTTTCATGCCATCACTTATTACCGTACTGAAATACTGCTCAGATTGCGGGTTAGTAGGGGTAGACTAGGTAAACATCAAAGGGTATGGGGTCATGCAAAACAGAGTTCGATGAGGAATTAAAGAACGTAAAGAGGTGAACCCAATTTTGAGTATGTGTAAGGCTGTTCGCCAGCCTCGATGCTAATCTCGCGAGTATAATACCCCGTGTATGGAGGCACATATCAAAAGTTTTTCACCGCTCTACAATTAAACAAATCCTAATTTAGCAAAGTGGCTCTTCATCATAGTATTGTTCTATGTTTGCTTAATATACAACATAGACTGCCGTACGCACCGGACCCAACTTTAGGTTTACCGGATAATCTGATAAAAACCTACATTAAGCTCACTTTTATATAGTTCTCTATACAAAGTATCTTGCTTATCTAAATTCAATACTATCATTTTTCTTTATTTTAGTTACATTCAGGATTTTTGAAAATAAATGGTAGGCATGCTATTCATATTCAAGGAAATCCAAGATAGCTATGACCTGAGCTGACCTGGACTCATCGACACCAAATCCAATGATCAAGTCCCTTGCCTCCGCCATAAGAAGCGAGATCTTTCGCCTACAATACTTGAAGCTCCCAGTCGCCTCCATTCTCTTTACCGCCAGGGACTTCACGGCATTATCGTTTGTACGCTGACGTAAAATATGCAACAGTTGCCTATTGGCCGGATCCGTGTGTATACAGTGGATGATCGGAAACGAAAACTTGCCTTCGGTGAGATCCTCACAGAAGCCCTTATTAAATGAGTAAGCCTCTCCTTTCAGATTTTGGTAGTCATCGCGAATTTGAAAGACTGCACCGAGAAGATTGGTGAGCGGAACATAGTCACTGAAGGTCAATGTCAGACGTTATATGTTTCTAGTGATCTCAGAATCCTCTCACTCCTTGTGTGGACTCTCAAGTTGCATGAGCCTGATGGCCAGCCGGAACAGACCTCCCGTCTTATTGGACACCATATCGAAATATTCCTCTTCTGTCGGACAACTCAATGAGTCCCTCCAGTGAAGATCCATACCCTGTCCTCGGTGGAGGTTCAGGAGCTCTTCTGTGAAGATCGGTAAGGCAGCGGGGTTTTCTAGCTTCTCAAGATGCTTTTGTGCCAGAAAATAGGCATAGTTTGCCGAATTAATGGTTTGCGCGATACCAAAAACACTATGTGCCACGGGCATACCCCGTCGAAGTGCCGACATATCTTGGATATCGTCGATTCTGTGGGTATCGACTAGTTAATGCCTATCAGCTTGCCAAGAATGCCAAATTTACTCACAAGAGCGATGCTGTATGTAACAGTTCTACCACGCGATTTATCACTTCAAGTTTATCTTTCGGAACTTCCAAAAATTGATTGAATGCCCTCATCAGCTTGCCTCGGAAGCCTTTCCCATTTGACGCAAGAAGATATTGCAGTGGCCCAGAGATTATCTGTCGGTAAAAGTGAGCCACAAGTAATCTCCATGAAAGCGGAGACTCTACCTCGTCTTGTATAGAACTAGATGGTTGTTGGAAACCATTATCTCCAAACTTGTCCATCGGAGAACCGTCTCGTGATCCGCATGGCGGAGTAAGTGGAGCGAATTGACCAGGTAGGGAAGTTTGGCCTGCAAAGTCGCTCATGCTAGCTGTTGGCTCGTCTAATGACCTGATAGCGGTGGTGTTTTCAACCTCCATGGTATGTAGTATGAAGGAATGGGAAGTAAATGGAAGCAAGAGGAATGTCTCGCGAATGTTTTATTCTTCGACATATCAGATATAAGATACAAAGCTAGCGGGGAAAAAAATAAGAAACCCGTCAGGGAATCTTTTCTCCCAGCATCTATGGAGAACATGCGTCATTTGCAAAAAAAAAAAAAAAAAAAAAAAAATAGATCTCGTGCATGTGTTTTGAGAACCCAAAATGGTAAAGCAAGGGGCTACCAAAACTTTCGATCATGCAACATCGTGTGAAGTGGAACAGGGCGAGCTAAAACTCGGATATCATGCATATGTAGAGCTGAAACCACTGTTACGAAAGAACATGCACAATACGTTGTTGGGCTTCCATTTTTCATACTCCGTACATCATGCAGGCTGATGTGGTATCAGTGGGTCTAGTTGAGGGAGGTAATTACTCTGGACACTAAACTTGCGACAAGGACTCAGTCCATTACACTTGTTTGGAGATGTAGTTCAGTAACAACAAACTGCTATCAATTGTTGCTGCTCCACCTATGAAGCGCTCCCTATAGCTGGCCGTAATGAATGATATCATTAGTACAGAAGAAAAATCTCATAACTTTCTGATAAGGTACATGGTATTTTTGTTAAAGCGCCCATTAGAGCCAGGCTGAGATCAGTATCTAGTAATGAATGAATTTTGAACGTAGACGGTCGAGTAGCGAGCGGGATGTGGGTGGTAAAGTAAAGTAGGTTGATTGTATTGGATGACTACATTAACTCCCTGGTTTAGATAAGGATCTTGGCCTAGCTCTCACAAGTCAGTAGCATTGAAATTGATAGCTAATAATGATCTTTTGCAAGACCTAGTGATGCAATGTATTTTTGCGTCTATGTCAATGTCAAATTGAGCGAGAGCCTAGAGTCTAAAGAAAGTATCTACCCTCACTACTTCGAATAGCTTAGTGGATAATTCAATATCGCTATAGAGAATGCTATGAGTATTCCATGCATGAGTCCAATGACCCATACCGGGCATCTATATAATCCAAGATGTAATTTGACCGGGCCTGCCATGGGCCAAATTCTCCCGCCTGAGGGATATGTCCTTCAGCAGCGGTGATATAGGAGGAGCCAAGAGGCCAAAGCTTGCAGGGGCGACCTGCCGTGACTTGAATCCGAGGTGTAGCCTGCCTCGCTCTGTTCATGTCCATGTGGTTTATCAAGCGGCATATAAAAAGCGCCGTTGAATCTACCCCAAGCGTCCAAGACGCGTTGGTGAGATAGCCCAAGGTAAGGAACGCATTGGGAAGATCTTGTAACATCATGCCCTTCCACATGTATTTGCTAGAAACATAATATTTGCTTCCATCGATATCCATCTCCACTCGGCCGCCAATTTGCAACCTGAGGCCGGTAGCAGTGACAATTATATCGGTCTCCACGACCCTTCCATTGTCGAGTACAATTCCATTTCCGTTGACCGTTTCAATGTTCGCCGTTTCAATGTTCACATTCTTGTTGTGCATGCTTTGGAAGAAATCCCCATCAGGACAGGCAAGCAGACGTTGGTCCCAGACATTATGTTTGGGCTCAAAGTGCGGGTTAGCAGGTACATGGACAGGAAGCTGTTTTGAAACCAGATTTAAGAGAAAGCTTTTGGCAGCAAGAGGAAATTTTCGACAAAGATAATAACCTCCCAGAGTTACTGCGAGCCATCCATAACGCTTGAGTTTGTGGGACACAGCCGCAGGGACCCATCGACTCCACCAACTCCTCCCATTACCAGAAGGAATTGATAGAATATAATTCGGACTGCGTTGGATCATTGTGACCGAAGATGCTGTCTCCGCAAGCTTAGGAACGAGTGATATTGCCGTAGCACCACTGCCAATAACAGCGATTCTTTTCCCCGCATAATCAAGATCATGTGGCCAGAACTGGGGATGGACCACAGTCCCTTTGTAATCATTTAATCCATGTATATCTGCGGATAGAGGACATTCATGGTCAAAGTAGCCCGTAGCGAAGACGACGAATTGCGCATGAAATTGGAGTGCCCTGCTTTCCGCCACCACGTCCAAACTCCATACACTTTTCTTGGTGGACCAAGTGATCTTTTCAAGACGATGGTCGAATCGAATATGATCTTTGATTCCAGATTGGATTGCAGCGCGGTTGATATAACAGTGCATTGAACTGCCATCAAGCATGGTCAAGTCATGGTGGTACGGGTGCCAGGGAAATCCATAGGTATGGATATCAGAGTCAAGTCGAACTCCTGGGTAGCGGAAGAGGTCCCATGTGCCTCCAAGAGTCTCACGAGCTTCGAGAATAGCATATGAGCGCCCAGGAAGTAAGTTCTGGAGCCGGTAAGCTGTGTTTATGCCAGCTATTCCTGCGCCGATTATGATGATATCGTAATCTTGTGTTGACTTCATGACCCGCTTTGGAGGTAGACAGGAGATAGAAAAGAAGTGACAGCTGGCTAATTTGCCTGACTGTTGAGCTTCAGTAAATCCTCCAACGTAACGCTGCTGATAGAATTCCTCACTATTTCTTTCTGGATGATTTTCAGACAAGAACGTCTGTATGGCGGTGAGAAACATAACCGGTCCAAGCTGGCCAGGCACATACGAGCCTTTTTCCCATCACCCCATATTGAAACTATAAAGATATCAATCTCATTGGTGGGATCAAAGAACCACTGGTAGTCATCCTAAAATCAAAAACATATGGGCCCTATACGGCAATTGTGCTTCGAACCTGCAGGCTCACTTGCGTGTGGGCTGATTGACACGTACGTACGTTGATCATCATCATACCTACGGAGTACATGTATGACTGACTTGAAATATGAGGCGTATTTATTCGACAAAGTCCTCACAGTAGAGAATACTGTGGCTGACACCCTGCATAGTACATGTGCATACAGAGCTACTCCATATATGTCTACCACGTTGGACGCCACAACGATCTTTTGGGGCCTACTAGGGGCAATTGGACATCAATATGTTGCTTCTCGGTACTTTGACCAGGTTGACTGATGACCTAGAGTTTGACCTCACATTTATCTAGTGCCCACCGAAATGACCTGTCTCTTTCCACCTGCGCCATATCTTCTGGCTTCAACGTCATCCGTATCTCCCAAGGGGCAGACATGGAATTGAACCGCGCAGGCATTATGCACACACAACCCTCAACTCTATTCTCTGGGTTCTCGAATTCGACCACACCTCCAAGTAGAGGGCCAAAATCCAAACCGTAGATCTTCATTTGCCGAAGGCTAGTCGAGAGAATATCCCCCTGTTTGAAACACGAGCGCCACTCCGAACTTTCCCGCTTTTGCTGGATGATATCCTTAACGTAGGCATCATCCACGCTTTTCCGGGAAGTGTAGATCTGAATCGCGAGCTGGGTCAGTAGACCGACATCAATTTCTCTCCCAATCATCGTTTCCAGCGGTGTGTCGCTTGACTTTGGGCGTGTCGAATCGAGCAAACTTTGCGTAGGTGCCGTGGTGAAGGTTTGTACGCTTGCATTCCCAACATACGAGATTGGAAGGGGCGGTGACAAGATCTGGCGGGTTTCAGTCATTAAGACGAGGGAGCTTTCGACGGGCGAATCGTCTGCCGATCTCCGCGAGTGAACAGTGGGTCCGTATCTGGATTTGGTGATGACTATCCACATGAAGGCGGAAAGAACATCATTTGAAGAGATGAATGGAACCGGTGGGGATTCTTCGGAGCTATTTACAGCATGCAGAAGTTCCATGCATGCATTCTTGAGTTTCTTGATTTTTTTGGTGTTGAAACTAAATCGACGGCTGACCAGAACCTGACCAGAGTATAGATCGGCCGTTTTCAAATCGTGCATTTCGGTAGCAGACTTTGATTCACCATATTGCTTTTGCTCCGCGCAACGGTGTATTCTATATCGCCCGATAACTAGATCAGAGCCAAGAGAAATAGTGTTCTGGCCAGCATGGGGCTGGCGACAAAGTTTTGCTAATGCATGCTGGATCGTGTGGATGCCTGCACCATCGAAGACGGAATGGTGGAAAGACACAGCCAGAATAATACCGTCTTGCATCACGTTTGCCTGCCAACGTATGATTGGACACACCTCCAAGGTGGCCATAGAGAACGACAGCGGCAGATAAGGTTCGTCGAGCAAGGAATCGTACTGAACTTGCTCAGCAGGTTGGTGTGTCGCCTTGAAAATATACAAACTTCTGTGATACACAACTTTAAGTATGTGACGATCTTCCAAGCAATCTGTGCTTGGTGGCTGAACTTCTAGTACGTGGCTCGGCCGGCCATGCTGAGTGGACTTGCCGATAGTACCCCCCAAGAAGGGAAAGCTGGTCAGCAGGGAATGCATAGCGTCCCGTAGCACTTTAACACCTTCATCTGGCTTCTTTACCAAGAATGAATAGAAAAAGGTATTATGGCATACAGGCATCATATGGTCGAGAGGTGTGAGCTCCATTGGTGTAAAGCCGAGGACCATCTTGAAGGATTGAAGGGTTAAAGTGATGGTAGTAATTCTGAATACAAATGTCACCCGTTTTCTAGAGTGCAACAAGATTTGGCCAGGAAAATCTTGTCTGGCTTGTTTTATACTAGCACCGAATTTGCTTTGAGTGGGGGTTTATGGTATCATACGCTACTTGGCAAGCTTACACTACTTGATACTCGACACGCGAACAAACTGTTCTTCGCGATTGACTTTTGTATACTATGCAAGGGGAGAAATGCTATAGATTGAACTGAGGTCCTGGAGCTCCCCTAGAACTGTATAATTACACAGAATTACTGAATGTCATATTGTTGCAGGCGTTCTGTCATTGAAGCATCTGCAACATCACAAGTGACGACAATTCACGAACTATTGAGCAACCTGTAATTCCTTTTCCAAATCAGGGCTAACATTTTCTAAAATTTCCAATACTTCATCCCATAATCGCTCTTGGCAGTGGTAGCCCTTTTGTCCGAGGCAAAATGCAGAGATACTAGCGATATTAGCTTGCCTGTCCAGTACGCACAGCTAATTAAACTCACGGAACTAGGCTTCCTTGGCTAAAATAGCAGCCACCTGAGTTGATCAAATCTTCAAGTGATGCCATCATTATCATTCGCGCTCCGTCATCACACGATCGAGCAAAGCAGTGGGCCACAAAGTCCGCTGCTGGCGATCTGACGCTTCGAAACAGTTCACTCTTGCAAAGCCCAGGAGAAACCAGGCTAACTTCCACTCTGTGTTGGTCCAGACGCCGAGAAAAAGCCAGTGCCCACATCAGGACAAAGAGCTTGGATGTATAGTAATGGTTGTAATGATCGAAACTCGGTCTTTTTTGGTTCAAATTGTCAAGAATTTTGCTCTTCTGCAAGAACTCTGTCGGAACCATTGCGTGTCCCTCTGAAGTGACAAACACAATACGCGGTTTACCATTTCTGTAATTGAGGTGCGGTAGGAGTGAAAATGTTAGGAGTGCGTTTGAAAGGACGTTTACCTAGTCCAGTTAGAAGTCTCTTCAAACAACTTCGTTTCGTGGTGGAAGCAGACGTACTTGGGCGGACACTTCAATACCGTCGGTCGAGGCTTTCCACTCAGAGCACCAGACTGCGGCATTCAAAATCACAATATCAAACTTCTTGCCATCACGTTTGACGCTCTTAAGGAAATGCATGACCGACTCAAAAGACGCCAAGTCGCATTCGCGAATCTCGATCTGAGCATTATTTGTCTGTTCAAGAATCATTGATCTTGCAGCTTCACCTTTAGACAATGATCTGACAGCAGCGACAACTTCTGCGCCTTGCGCTGCGAGCTTTGACATTAAGGCATACCCAATTCCGGAATTAGCCCCAGTCAGAAGAACTGTCTTACCAGAGAGGTCAATTGGAGGAATCTTCGGGATGGTATAGAAAAGCTGTCTGAAAAGGAATCCGAGGAGACCATCGTAATAAGGAGCCATTTTTCTGATCGATCACTGAGTATGGTATAAGATTGACGAGAGCAGTACTCAGTTCATCGACTTTCAAGTTGATCAAAGCGCTCAGCTTCCTAGTCCGATGTCTTCCAAGTTTTATGTATGGAATATTTTGTTACTGAGTGTATTTTACAGCTGAAGTTCCAGAAATATATCATTCGGAACTATTCACCAGTGAAGACTTCACCGACCTCTGTTCCTTCAAGATGCATCAAACTGTATTCTGCAGGGCACCAGTCCCAATACGGTTAGCCGACAAGTAACCTTGTTCTTGGCGCTTGCTTTAATCCAGGTTGCCAACACACTAGTCCAGATGTGGCCTAGGGGGACTCTAATCAAGATCTCGGAATCAGTCCGCAGAATCGTGAATCTGACCTCCTCGATTTGGGCATAAGTGGCGGGGTATCTCGCATACACATACGTAAACTCATGCTTATGCATTCAATCCGATTCAAGTGACTCCATGCAAGGGTTAATACGGAGTACTCAGCACCTACATAGATCGGTCATGCAGAAGGTCATCAATGTGCGTGAGATTACAACTTTCGCAGTATGTGCAGAACACAGTAAATGGCGAAACGATGTAAACGAAGAAAAAATCCAATCTCATGTTCGTTTCTGCCTGGGGGACATATCGTGATATACCCATCTCGGCGAGTCTCGATAACTATTCCATGATTCAATCAGACTTTTATCACTTATCAAATCAACCATGGCGAGGAAGAGTCCAATCGTTCATCTGTATCGCTCCCTTTTAGTTATTTTGATTACTGCTCTAATTATGATGTCCACAGGAAAAATACGATATCGGTGCTCTCAAAAGAGAGCTCAATCACGCGGAGTCTACTGAGAGACAATTTCACCGCACACTGTGGAAATGCAATTGCTTGTCTGACCACCCGTCTCCTACAATTAGATGTCACTGTAGAACAAGCTGTCTCTATGCTTCCGGGGATGACACTCGCTATGTTTGCATTTGCCTACACATTTGATATCGCGAATCAAGCATTCTCTGTTGAAGAGGACACAATCAACAAGCCGAATCGACCCATACCATCCGGAAAGATAAGTGTGAGGGGTGCATACGCACGCTGCGTACTTAGCTGGTCATTCCTTCCCATTTCACTATATGCTACTGTCGGTCCTCGCGCCACCACCCAGCTCATTATGTGGGAGGCTTGGACCTTTGGTTTCTACATCTGGCCCAAATGTGACAACTGGGTTGCAAGAAATGCATTCACGGCCGTTGGTGCTGTGACTCAACTGAGTCTCTTGGACGCGGTGATTGCCCACGCTATCCCAGACTCTGAGATTCATGGCAACTTGGGACGGTTGCTATTTTTCTGGCTCTTGGCAACTATCCACGTGCAGGAGTTCCATGATATGGAGGGTGATAGGCGCTCTGGTCGTCAGACTTTGCCTCTTCTCGTGGGTCCTCAATCGAGAGTCTGGCTACGGGTTGGGACAGCTCTGTTGATTGCTCTTACCATGTCAATCAACATTGTCTTCGGGTCTGGTGGTAGCTTTTGTGCCGTGTGGACCTTGGGGGTTTTCCATGCGGCATCAATGTCTGCGCTAGCGATGCGACTGGTGATATTTAGGACTAAGGAGGCTGACAAAGTCACTTACAAATATTTCTATACGCTGGCGACGTACATAATGCTACTCTTTCATTCTCATTCTGAGGCAGCAACTATGTTATGATTGAATGGCAGGAGCGATCTATGATACTTCTATCTGTGCGACCATAGTGAAACGAACTCAGTTTTCATGCTACCACCCAGTTGACTTAATCTTCAGACAAGCCATCTCACTGAGTTTCCCCTATCTCGAAGTTTCCCCTCTCTCCCACTTCAGAATGCAATTAATCAATATGCCGTATAAATTGAAATTCCTTATGAGGTCTTGTGGCTACCCTTGCCGTTCAGAGCAGCTTTCGGAGTAGTTAGGCCGACAAAGTCTCCCACATCCCAGAAACCCATGATATTACTGGGAAGGCGCAAATTACTCGGAGACTTAGCACTGCCACAATCTACCATTCATCCAGTAGAGATTATAGAGAGTAAGCCAGCACTTTCAAAGTTGTGTCTCTGCCCCTCTTGTCTTGAGATCTTGTTTCATTAGAGCGTCATCAATACCCATCAAGATCCTAAGACTTTGCTGAATCCAGACTGGCAGAAAATCATACAAACAAACCCAAGATGCGTATCCAGGTAGACGAATAGCTTTCCCTTGTCCAGACGAGACTGATTGTTGGATCTTTGCGGCCACGTATTGGGGAGTTAAAAGCGGAGCAAGCAGAGAATTGGGTGGCTTGATCCAGCTGAAGAGAGGGGTATCCATTTGTCCAACTTCAACAAGGAAGAATTGAATTCGTTTCCCATATCCATAATGCCGAGCCTCTGCCTCAAGGCAATGATGGAAAGCGCTTAACGCAGCCTTGCTTGCAGTGTAGTCAGATAGCCCCCCGGGGTAAAGATGTGCAACCACGGAGCTGACATTCACAATGTTAAGGCTTGCATTACCCAAGATCAATTTTGGAAGAACGGCATGAATGGTGTTCACTGCCCCTAAGAGATTGACATTCATCGTCTTCAAAAAGGTCTCGGGAGACAGTGTATGGAAGGGCAAATTGCTGATGGACATTGCGGCGCAGTTTATAAGTATAGTAGGGGTACCGAGCTGTGGTGATCAGTTTTTTCCTTTAGAAGGCTCGGCTGGACTGGTATTAACCTACTTCATCTTCAATTCTGTTCATAGTATCTTTGACCTGCTTCTCTTCTGACACATCACACTTATAGTATCGCATGGAGGGAAACTTCGACAAAGTAGTCTCTTCAAGAACATCGAGCACAGCCACTTGAGCATTCGCCTTGAGATAAATATTGGCAATTGCGAGTCCCAGTCCACTGCATCCGCCGGTTATGACAACAATGTCGCGCTGTGGCCGACTAGAGCTGATCGCAGAATTTCTCGTGCGAAGCCCTAGAGATAGCGCCAAAGGTAGGGCTAGTGCACCTGCCAAGTAATATAACCTGAACATAGACATTGCGTGAGGAATAGTTCTTTGGGGATATTTTCAAGCGGAGTATAACAATGGGTTGAATTAAAACAAAAATGAACTATTGTCCAGGCGGTTCATAGGTCTTACTCTTTGGTTCTCTGTTGGGCATCGCACACGGTGAGCGAGTAAAAAGCGAAAAATAAAAAAAGAATACCTGAATACGAAAACAAGCGTCTCGGTATAGAATGTTGCTTGGCCTTTGTGTGGAAGCAGAATACAGGTCAGATGCAGGCTCGCTCTTAGTTTGCCTCCCATGTGGGTATCGCCATAAGATCTTCTTCAAACCCCGAGTTCCACCTTCACAATCCTCCTTGCAGAGCCCATCACTAGCAACAAGTTTCACACTTGCAGTAAAAATCTGAAGGTTGGGATTTATTGCCATACCAGAGTGAAAATGGATCAAGCAAACGGCGGTGTGTGGAGGATACATTGGTAGTGATCTGTAATAGCCGAGTGGTATTTTGACGCCATATGTGAATTTAGCTCAGCTGAACGTTTAGCTCATTCGGCCTGACGCCTCTTTTTGAGATATCCCTTTGTGTTTTTCGCTATTTTCAACCCAATTCCGAAGAAAAAGGGGCGAATCCGGTTGACGATTCAAATTAGCTCTTCGAAGGACCTACCAGGGCCCCAGATATTGCTCGAAACTAGAGAGGCTGCAATCATGATCTACTCGTCACAACGTCAGGTCCAGCTGCCTCTCACAGACCTTCTATCTTACGTCTTCGACGAGGCTACTTACGACCAGGATGAACCTGTACTTTGTTCCTGATTACAATCCAAAGGTCCTAAAAGCTTACGCCGAAGTGACAGATCTTTATTGATGCCCACGATCCTTCCACGTCAATATCGTACAACCAAGCCAAAAGAACGGTCTGCCAACTGATCAAAGGCCTGAAAGATGCCGGGCTTCAGAAGGGGGACTGCATTGCTGCACATTCTTTTAATAATGTGAGTTGCACCCTCATCGTTGTCAGGATAAAGCCAACATCCTTTGCTAGATACATTACAGCTTGATTGTCCTAGCGATAATTGGCCCCGGTGGAATCTTTACAGGTACCAATCCAGCGTATACTGCCACGGAGCTTAGACATCATCTCAAAATCTCGTAGGCCCGGTTTGCGTTTATAGAGCCTACTGATGCCGTTGTGGATCAATTTACGGACTCGATAAAGCATACCAACATATTAACTGAAAGAATCTGGGCTTTTGGTGGGTCTGGCTCCTCAGATTCTCATGGGGAGATCTTATCCTGGGAGACCCTCCTAAATCAAGGAGAAGAAGACTGGCACCGCTTTGATGACTTGATAGCCGCACAGTCAACAGTAGCGGCACGCTTCTTCAGCAGTGGAACGACAGGACTACCAAAGGCAGTTGATACCACGCACCGCAATCTGCTTGCTCACCATGCAGTCGTCTTTGAAGCACACCCGCGACCTTATCGAGTCAGTGAAGCTGTGTCCTTTCCCACGCTATATGTCGTATTGACTTGCCATAGATCACCTCTTGATGGCGCTACCAGTTTTCCATGCTGCTATAGCTCCCCTGGTCCACATTGGCACTATCCACTCGGGCTACATCGCCCATATCATGAAACGGTTCGATCTTGTGGAATACCTACGCTTTATTGAAAAGTACAATATCACTGATCTGATTGTCGCCCCACCCATCATCAGCGCGATCCTAGCCTGTGATTATCCAGACAAAGAGCGATCTCTCAGCAAGCTCAAATCAGTAGTCTGCGGCGCTGCACCTCTTGACAAGGAGTTGCAATGTCGATTCCAGTCTCTTAGACTGCGACATCGCCCATGGACGGGCTGCTCCGGCCGGTTTGTGGCCTTAGCTTTCAGGTTTACAGTCAACGACGGCTCGTGAAAGGCTCATGGACGGCTCATGGAAACCTCAAGGACTCGGAATGTCTCTAGTGTGGATTTGTATATTTGGGATGCACCGCAAATGATTTTTTACCATTTACCAGTATCCCTTGATCATGATCATTCACTGTCGCGTCTTTACCTTTGTAGACCCAGTGCTTTAGGATACGCCCCCCCTTGCCAGCACATGTCTACCTCTTGTGCCCAATCAGTACTCTTTCAGATCCCAATCACTATAACCCAGGTAGAAGGCTTCAGAAATCAGGCGAGAATGGTAGATTATCGGTATCAAGCAGAAAAGTTGAAACGAAGTTGATAGCATAAGTTGACAGAGTAGTCAAAAAACGAAATGAAAGGTATAAGAAGTCGAGATTAAAAACATTATTGATGAGTTCATAGGGAAATTTTCTCATGTGTGCTCCATTGGTCCCATAAGTGGCAACAATATTATAAGCCGAGGGATATTCAAACCAATAGGAAACAAAAACAGTTTTTAGCAAGGTCAAGTATGGCCATCACTCGATAGTTCAGATACGGCTACGCTGAGCCCGCCTGAGGTTCTTGGTAAGACCATGGGCTACGCCGCCGGCGACTTTGTTGGCCTGGCGAAGGCCACCTAGTAGACCAATAATGTCGTTTCCGAGGACGTTGCTAAGATAGTCATAATCATCGTCATCCTTGGAAGTATCGCCCTTGTCGTCACTATGCGAGTCATCTTCATCCGAATCATAGGCATCTTCCGGGGTGGAAGTCGTGGTGGGAGTCGAGGGCTGGGGAACTGTAGTCGTAGAACTCTCGGGCTTCGCAGTAGTGCTATTGATCGGTTTAACCTCAGTGGTCGAGGGCGCGGGAGGTGCGGTGGTGGTCGGCTTATTCTCGTCGGTGGTGGTAGCCTCAGGCTCCTTGGGCGAAACAGTAGCAGATTCCGAGGAGGAAGATGAGAGTGATAAATCTGGTGCACTGGAGGAGGGCGACGTTTTCGTCTTCGTACTCGTTGAGGTTTCCGTCTTCGTGGTTTCCGTCTTCGTGATTTCCGTTTTCGTGCTTGGGTTCGTCTTCGTTGAGTCAGTGGACGTAGGAACAGGCGCCGAAGTTGACGCCGTGTCGGGCGATGACGAACCGGAATCATCATCAACAGGGCCCAGGCTTTTCCTCACGTCCTTAATGAACCCATCGTTGCCATATGCCTGCGTAGCATCCCACAACATAACTCCTCCAAAGCTCTCGAACTTCTTCGAGTACTGAATCACCTCATCCAACTGCGACGCGGGGATGTATCCCGTGCTGGCGGCGGTTGTGAAAGCCGGGACACCGAGAATGACCTTGACATCTTTATTCTTGGAGACAGTCTTCGCCCAATCGTCCCACTGGTCGAAGTTGTACTTGCTGCTTGCGGGGTTGGCGTCGAAGTTGTTGACACCGCAGAAGTTGTTATAGAACTGAACCCAAATAGCATCAATGTAAACCGGGCCGTGGAGAATCTCCTTGTCCGCCTGGTCGGGATAAGGACATTGAGGTGCTGCGGTCAAGTAGAACTTCTGTTTGCTCTTATCGGCGTCCATCAGCGAGCGCAGTTCATTGGCGAAGGGAGCCATATGTTGCACGTTGGCCTCAAAGTCAAAGTCAAATCCATCCAGTGCAGCATCACCGAAGGGACGAAGCGCATTTGAGCCCTCTTGTTTTGGGCCAAAAGTCTCCCACATCAACTTTGCACCATCCTTTGCGTCCTCTTCGGACTTGAAACCACCTTCACCGTATGTGGCCCCGCCGATGGAAAGTAGAATTGTCTTGTTTTGCTTTTGACAGGCCTGTATATCCTTGCTGCAAGCTGTTAGCTATCTGGCCAAGTGCCAGGGAACCAAAAGTTTCAGCAATGCTTACCCAATCTTGGGGCAGTTTTTCAATTGTGTGCCTTCGAAGACATCACAATCCTTACTACTAACAGCAAAATCGATCTCTGGGGCACCTCCTGGCCCATTGATCATCATATTGAAGGCCATTGGAATAACCTATACTGGTGTGTCAGCTCCTTCAAATGATAATTAACAGTCTCCCGAAGTCCATCATACATCGATATCCTCATCTGAACTTTTCTGTTAGTTCTTGAACCACATATTCAACTCAGCGATTCACTTACCGTTGCAGTAGTGTGATAAGGGCTGCTGTGCTTTATCACCCTTTCCATTGAACGAATTTTGACCTAAACAATGTTCCTATGTGAGTACTTAAATGACATTAGGCACAGCGATCCACGTACCCCAGTAAACGACCAAATTACTGGAGGAGTTCAAGTTCAGCTTCGCCTGCGCTCCTCCAATTGACGCCAACAAGACAGACCAAGGAAGAATTCCTTGATAGCGGCGCATTTTGGGAGTTCAAATCCAGTCCCTGTTTGTTTTGTGTGATTAGATATTAAGGAATAGTATTAACGTATGAAGCTCTAGGTGGTATGGGGTCGGGAACGACAACGACGAGTCCGAACATCGGGCCCTCACACGGTTCGACATGACAGGGTATTAAATAGTATCCAGCGAGCTGTTCCAGTTGTTATTTGCCGAAGAATGACAGCACTCCGCCCTTCAACTCGGGGCCCCTCGAGGCGCATGGTATGATCTACGATGTCCACGCCAGCAGTCATAAAGTGAAAGCTTTGGATCATTCTTTAGCAAATTATAAATACACAGTGCAGTAGATATTGCTAGATGACTTGTTTCATTGGATTGCGGGGTTTTCCCTGCTCCCTAGTCTGCATTCCAGTGTTGTTGTCAGGGAACTCAAGGAATGTACCGAGGGATAGGCATGTTTGAGCTACCAAATTAGGTTCTAGACCACTGATGACTACTTCCTAGGCAGTTAAGGAGTTTTCTCAGCCGTTCAGTTGTCATGATCAGAAGTTCAAATCCCTTGAGATCTTATTCTTGGTGGCCTAACGGGCTGTTGATCGGACTACCGTCCACGAGTCCAAACACATTGTGTTAGTTGCAATTCTTGCGTAATTTCCATTTTTCTTTTTTTTTTCTCGTAGTCTCATAGGATCTCGACCATGGTCAGCCAGTGTAAATGTAGATCTTAATGTAAGTGTGTTACTATTAAATTATGCGGTCACGTATAGTGTTCTTGGGCCAAAATATATATCTTTCGTGGCCGTTTGGAAGAACATCAATCCAATGCAATGATACGCAGCTCCCAGGTATTATTCTTGCTAGGAATATATAAAGCACTTGCTACAAATGTCATCACTCAGCAACTAGTTAACTGTAGATCGCATAAAGAAGTCCCGAGCCTACCAAGTACAAGAAAATACTTAGGTAGGTACAGACAGGAAAAGATATCTGTTCCTGCAAAAATCAATAGCCACCTCGAGCCCAGCGACCAGACACCTCGACCACCCGCTTCATAGAACAGTTCAAGGTTGCTCTGGTAGTTGCACTGGTCCAGCTACACTCTGTCCAAGGGTCCAAGCTCATGCCGAATGGAATAAATGGTGATTCTACAGTAGATATATAAGTCAAAGATACGGTAAGGATGCAGAACAAAGAAACATGTTTACTTCAATTTCCTTTCTACGAGAAGCTTGCTCACAAAAAACATCTTGGGCGCCCTTACGGAACACAGCGATTTCTCTTGTTTTTCACAGCCGCGCCACCTTGAAATGTTATGCAATGGGGCTGGGCCTAGCTCTGCAAGTTTTTCTGGATCACTATTGCCATCTCAAAGCGATGCTCACTACGGAGTATGTACATCACGCAAGCCACTATCACATATAGGGAGCTGAGTGCCAAGCCCCTATACCAGATTAGGATAGCGTCCGGTTGCCTTCATTTCGAGACGAGAAAGCACGCTGCCATAATGGCAAGGAGGATATATACGCCACCTGCAGGCAAATATCAGCGCCGAATTCCTTTGCCCATTTTCCCGTACACATGCATGTAATCACATACCAAATGTCCAGTTCATGGACCTATAGCCGATCTTTTCACGGAGGAAGCCAGATATGGCTGGGCCTATGGTCATGCCGCTGGTTGCAGCCACATCAGTCATAGCATACACCCGAGAGAGGCCTCCCCGCGGTCCAAAGATGCCTGGTGTTTTCTCTTCATAAGCCCTGACGGATGCTGAAAGTTGGTCAGTTCAAAATCCCTCCAAAGGAATGTGTCAACAGCACGGGAATAGTTTGGCACCCACCGGTCACTTCCACGGGTCCAACACCAGTAACAAACGGTCGCAAAATACCGAGCGAAATGATAGAAGCAATGTAAATAGCCGGACCCCGATCGCTAGAAGCCGCCCAGGGAAAGCTTTTGTTGCCAGCTATTCCAACAAAAACGTGAAATACTACATGGAGAGCAAGGCTGACAGTGATCGGCACCCGGACTCCAACGCGGTCACGCAGCCATCCAGCAGGGGTACTTAAAAAGAGAGCTGGAATCGAAAGAAGGGAGAACATTATCCCAATCTCTCTTGACTTCCACCCAAACACCTCCTCTGTATGAAGAGGAAGTGTGGCATGGAAACTGGTGAGTATAGCGGTAGTCAAAACAGTTATTGTCAAAGCTGTCACAACACGGCTATCGCGGAGTAGAAATTTCCAAAAGCCCAATGCAGTAGACGCATCGTGAGGATATGTTTGAGGGGGGAGAAGAGAGGTAGTCTCATCCGAGCTATCAGAGGAAGGACAGCTCGAATGCGCTGGGTTCTCTATCATCAACAAACGTGCGATGATGTCCACAACCAGAATGCCGACGGGTACAGTCCATGTCAACCAGTATCCCACAGCATCAAGTAAGATGCCGGAGACCATGGGTCCACTAATGATACCCGCACTGGCAAAAGACATGATCAGACCTATCACCTTTCCCATGTCATTTTCGCGGACGGTATCTGCTGCGGTGGCAAGACCGACGATCCAAACAGCGGAGCCTGCAATGCCTTGGAGAACACGACCCAGGAAGAGAATTTCGAGGGAAGGTGACCACGCAACTAGGATCGTTCCTGCAATACACCACGCGAGTGATAGAAGCAGTGGTGTCTTCCGGTTGGTCCACTTATCCGCAAAATGTCCGATTAGGGGAGCCGAAGTCGCAGATACAAGGCCATGGAGGGTAAGGATTCCACCAGTCAGACGCTGTGTTTGGGAGGGGTCTTTGTGGAGTCGGTCTTGAAATAGGTAAGGCAACATAGGAACGAGAAATCCATAGAGGAAAAGTTCTAGATAAAGTCAGCGATGTCTCAAATCTCAATATATCAAGAAGAGATACCAATGAACAAGGCAATAGAGACAGTACTGATAATAAACCATCGGGATGAACGCCAGATGTAGCCAATAGGTCTTGTGCTAGTGGCGTCCATTCTTTGCTTAGCCAGCTCAGATATTATGAAGAGGAATTTTGAGAACGCTAGGTAGTGGTTCACTTGAGATGGTAGAAATGAGAAGTCCGTGTGTACTATTTGCGGGGAGTCCCTGTTTCGGTCAAAAGATATAGATACACCAGGACTCGGACAAGGATACCCTCGTGACTAGTATGTGCACCGAGTCCGATGAACTCCGTCACATTAGCGATATTAGTTAGCGCCAGATCTTCCCGTTCTCAATGAGGCTGCTGATCTACCCTGTACCGTAAAGGGGATGGTACATGGACGGATATGCCGTGCGTGTGAAGTCCGCTTGCAATTTCAGAAATTTGAGACAATTGGACTGCACAGCCAAGCCTGACAGAATGTTTCTTGCAGAGATGTATGCAGCCTCTGTACTAGGGTCATCGATGTTAGGCCAATAAAGAAGTAGATGAGCATGTATTCATAGGGTAGGAGGCAAATGGTGAATTGAGCTCCACCACACAGGTGACGAAATCGCTTGAACTGCATGTCAGAGCAGCCTCCGTGTGTACTTTTGCGAGACATTAGACGTGTCCAATTTTGCCTCTCACGGGCTTCTTATACCCCACAGGTGCTTATTATTCGCCAAGATACTCATGGGCCCCATTCAGGGCCGATATGTATAGAGTCAGCCGCACAGTTGCCTTTGAGAAATACTGCATTTTTAAGTACTCGGACCAAGGGTGAATGATGTGGAAGGATCGTCAAATGAAAATTTCATAACCTGGTTCACAATATCAAAGCTTTAGTGATTGGACAGAAGAGGCGTTCGTGTGTAATGCATGCGGTAAGTTGGACATGAAAAAGCAAAAGCATGTAAGGATCTTGCCCATCTGCAGATCAGGGAGATGGACCCACAAGATGCCGATCATCCTATAGGAAAACCGGGGATTGAAGGCTTCTTCAGCTCGCCTCTATTTCTCATAGTGCATACTACGTAAACATCCTGGAATCTGTTCATGAATAGATCTTGATGAACATTATTGGGACCAATGATAAGCGTCTATTCATGAGAGTCGCTTTTTCTGGTAATGCTTTCCATGTTCAAAGGTCCCGAATGTGACTCTTCAAGAGGTGGCTCGTTTGATTCTACCCCAATTAAGCCGGACTAATGCAACCGGGATACTGGATTAGAAATGAGTTAACATCAACTCACGCGTGTTTACGTATGAGCTGGACTCACTGTTGCATTCATGATGCGATGCATATGATATTGCCAACATGACTGAGCAGTTCACGGAGTTCCTGGTTATAAAAGAGCAAATATTCCTGTCATTGTCAAGATCCAAACATTCAATTACACTCTACCTCAACAGGTGGACTCGAAACAAGCATTGAAGATGTTTGAACCTCACGATTGCCTGAACAGCACCGCCTCGGATCTTGCCCGAGTGCATCCAAACAACTGTACAAATGAAGCTTCACAGAACGACGATGGCTCTCCACTTCCTCGTGCCATCTTCCAGGTAGAAGAGAGACACAAAGATCATGCAGAAACTGCAGAGTATCCGGAACGCATGATTATGCCGTTTACCTTGCTTGGCGAAACGGGACTATGTGCCCGTGAAGCAAGAGCTCAAGCAGCTGCACAGTGCAATGTGGCCGAACATGATGTCATGGATGTTTTCCCCTGTACGCCGTTGCAAGAAGGTATGATGGCCATGACGGTCAAGCGACCTGGACAATATGTGAGACGTTGGGTGTTCTGCCTGGAAAGGCATGTTCCGACGGATCACTTCTGCCAAACATGGAACTATCTTGTCAATGAACACCCTATTCTGCGGACACGAATCATCCAAATATCTGGCCAGTCAATGTTGCAAGCCATACTTGCAAATGAGATTCGGTGGTCAATCACCACTGGTGATAGCATTGATCAGTACATATGGGAAGACAAGAACCAGGCTATGGGGATGAGCACACCTTTAGTTCGACTTGGCATGGTGACAGAGATGCAAAGCGAAGCTCGGTTCTTTGTACTCACGATGCACCATGCTGTGGTCGACGGAGTTTCTATCAAAATGCTTCTCAATGAGATGGAACTCAGGTATCACCATGGTTTCAGCAAACCAAGAACAAATAGCACACTCCCGGGGCTTTTTCAATCTCTTGTGAAGTATCGCATAGATACTGAAAGTGAGGCGGTCAACTATTGGCAGCAGAGATTGGAAGGCGTGGACCCGGCTATCTTCCCCAAACTCCCATCTCAAAATTACGATCCCAAGGCCAATGAGATCTTAGAGTACCGGATGACCGAGGTTCCTCGTCTTCAAATGAAAGGAATTCAACTCTCGACTGCGGTCTGGGCCTCTTGGGCAATTCTACAAGCATGTTACACACATTCATCAGACGTGGTCTTTGGCATTCCGGTGACTGGGCGACAAAAGATTCCAATTCCAGGCATCGAGGCAATGATGGCTCCAACTGTTGCCACAGTACCCCTCCTTGCCCAGATCGACTGGAGCATCTGCCTGAAAGACTTCCTTCAACAAATACAGACTCAGGTGACCGATATGCTTCCTTTCGCCCACGTGGGGCTGCAGAGGATCCGACAGATTGGCTCCCAGGGGGACCAGGCAAGCCGATTTCAAACCATTGTTGGTGTGCAGCGTCGCACGGCGGTGCAACCTCGAGATAACACGGTTTTTCAGTACGACGATGTTCATAGTGCCCGAGATCTGGGGGTGTTCAATGGCAATGCGTTGATGATCGAGTGCCAAATCGATGTGGATGCCTTGCATCTATTGATCAGCTTTGACTCTGCAGTTATCAAAAGGAGCAATGTAATTAGATTGGCTCAACAGCTGGAACATGTTCTACACCAGGTTTGCGACAAGAACTTGCAGCTCACTGAGCTAAACCAAATTGAGACTCTTAGCCCTCGAGATATTCGCGATGTTCAGCAGTGGAACGCAGCCAGACCAGTTACGATCAATCGATATGTGCACGATCTTATTGCAGAGCATACCGAAAGTCGACCAGATGCACCCGCTATTTGTGCGTGGGATGGCAGCCTGACCTATCGTGAGCTTGATGATCTCTCAACACGATTGGCCGTTTGTCTGGTGGAACATGAAGTTTGTCGTGGTGTAATTGTACCTTTGTGTTTTGACAAGTCGAATTGGACTTTTATTTCAATGCTCGCTGTGATGAAAACAGGCGCTGCCTTTGTGTTCCTTGATGAATCTCTCCCACTAGAGCGCATGAGAGAAATTGTTGCTCAGACCAGGGCCCAACTCATCCTCGCTTCGAACAACTCTCGGAGAAAAGCCTTCGAGCTTGCAATTCCTCTTCTCATCGTGGATGATGTGGAATCAGACTGGTTGCGAAAAGGAGATGGTTCAATACATAATTGTCTAGAGAAACTCCAGGCCCAGAGGATCAGGGGAACCCCTGCGGATGCTCTTTACATTGCATTTACATCAGGATCTACAGGCAAACCCAAGGGAGCCATCATTACACATACCACCTATGCATCTGTGGCCTGCGCTCACAAAGGCCCTATGGGCTTGGACCACAACTCTCGAATGCTGCAGTTCGCATCCTACTCGTTTGATGCCAGTAACTTTGAGGCCCTCACCACATTCATTGCCGGCGGATGTCTCTGCATTCCATCGGAACACATGCGCAAAAATGAATTGGCTACGGCCATTACAACGCTCCAGGTCAACGCTATGTTTCTGACCCCGACTGTCAGCCGACTGTTAACACCGGCAGACATCCCATCTGTTAAGATCATGCTGCTCGGTGGAGAGCCCATTATGGATAGTGACATCACATTCTGGAACTCACACCTGCAATTGAAGATTGTTTATGGCCCCACGGAGTGTTCCGCTATTTGCTGTTGCCTGCCCGTTGCTACTGAGGGTGATGCGGGTGGCATCGGCTATGGCACGGGGACTAGCCTGTGGGTTGTTGATCCTTCTGATCGCCATAAGTTAGCCCCGGTTGGTGCAATTGGAGAACTTATTCTTGAAGGACCAGTAGTGGGTGCCGGCTATCTCAATGATGCCGAGAAAACAGCCATGGCGTTCGTGGATTCACCTCGCTGGCTATCTCACATCATTCCATACCGGAAAGAAAATTTTGCTTGTTACCGAACCGGCGATCTAGTTCAATACCGTGAGGACGGGTTGCTCAAGTACATTGGACGAAAGGACCAACAGGTCAAATTGCATGGGCAGCGGTTCGAGCTGGCCGAAGCCGAGTTCCATGTCCGCAATTTGTGGAAAGATGCCAAGGATGTTGTCGCGGCTATTGTTACACCAACTGGTGGGAAGGCGACCCTTGCAGCTTTCATTTGGATAGAGCGTGAGGAAGCCTTCCAAGACCGGCACACCATGTGCGAGGAAGTCTTTGCTACCAATGTTTCAGCTCAGTTTACAAGTCAAGCGCGCAATGTGCAGGCACAGTTGCATGATCTCATTCCAAGTTACATGGTTCCCAGCCTTTTTATTCCACTTCATTTCATGCCTCAGCGTGTCTCTGGCAAAATTGACAAAGCGCGTCTTTGTTCACATGCAGCCTCACTTACTCGACGAGAGCTAGAGGCCTTTATGGGCACACAGTCAAAAGGACTGGAGGCATCCACATGGGCCGAAGAAATGATCGGGAAATTTGTCCAGGATTTGCTCAAAAATGATACTACACCAAGTCCGAATGATAACTTTTTCCGCCTCGGGGGTGATTCAATTGTCGCAATGAAACTTGTACAGCGCGTACGCCGTGCTAAAATGACTCTCAGTGTCTCAGATGTCTTCCAATCGCCAAAGCTATGTGATCTTGCCCTGCTGATTCAACAACGAGATGAGGATACCCGCCCTGCTTCTTCATCCTCATATTCCAGTTCCTTTTCAAACAATACTTCGTCACCCTCGTTAGATTCGTCTTCAGGATCATCACAGACTGGTATTTCACATGTGGTTCCATTTTCGATGGTCAATGCACAAATGAGAGACGAGGTCATTGGAGAGCTCTTTTCGCACGCTGGAATAGACCCAACTCAAATTGGAGACATATATCCTTGTACGCCACTACAGGAGGGGCTAATGTCTTTGAGCATTGGCAATCCTGGAACATATATCCGACAGGATCGATATTTGCTGCCATCAACTGTTGACCCAGTTCGCTTAGAGAAAGCGTGGACGCAGGTAGTTCATGCAAACCCCATTCTACGGACGCGCATCTACCAACCACGAGTCGGCGAAAAAGCGCTTCAAGTAGTCTTGAATTCGCCCATGGTATGGGAAAGGCTTGAAGTTTCAAGCTTGGGGGATATTCTAGGCAATGCTGAGAAGAGAAACCCAATGGGCTTCCTTGACCCATTAGTTCGACTGGCAATGATTACTGAACGGAAGGCCGAGCTCATTGAGCCTTCTCAACACCTGTTTCAGATAACTCTACACCATGCCCTTTATGACTCTTTGTCGATCGAGCAGATATTTACACAAGTTGAGGAATCCTACAGTGGCTTGCAGCTTATATCTCGGCCTTTCGCACCATTTATTGACTTCATCGAGCGCTCGCTTCTCTCGGGTAAGCTATTCTGGATGACACAGCTCGCTGGAAGCGCACAGAACACGACACTTTTCCCTTCACTGCCTGAGAAAAATCACATTGCTCGACCTACTGAGTTAATCGAGTCCTCCATATCTGGTTTTGCGTCACATTCCAAACTTGGCTATACGTTGAACATTCAGCTGCGCGCAGCTTGGGCTACAACCATGTTTCAATACACATGTTCTGATGATGTTGTCTTTGGTGTCACCGTTACAGGTCGCAACAGCGATTGTCCAGGAATTGATCAGCTCACGGGGCCAACCTTTGCGACAATACCAGTTCGGGTCATCCGTGATGATTCAAAGAGTATTGAAGAGACTCTTTCATTGTTCCAAAATCAGATGGTCCAGGCCATTCCGTTTGAGCATTGTGGATTACAAAATATCAGCTCGTTGGGTGAAGATGCTGCAGCGGCCTGTCGCTTTCAGACTCTGCTTATTATTCAATCAACAGTGGGCGTGAATGCCGACAGATCAACCCGAAGAGAAATCTTTTCGTCGCCAGTGACTGTTACAAACCAGCAAGAAATTTCTCAGTCCGACACGTATGCTTTGACGATTGAGTGTGCACCATACGGCGATGATATACACGTGAGGGCTATTTTTGATCCCGCGTTGATTCCAAATGGGACTGTTAAGCAAATGCTACGATTGTTTTCTCATATATTTCATGAAATGGGTAACAATCCGTTGCGCTCTCTTAGGGAAATCAGCATGATAAGCATGGAAGATCATGACCAGCTTACTGATTGGAATTCGACTTTACTGGCCCATCCCAGCCTAGACGATGAGCTTGCGACTCTCTCTGTTCATGCCCTCATTCAGCGCCAATGCAAGGTCAATCCCTGTGATTTAGCCGTATGTGCGTGGGACGGTAATCTGACATACGAAGAGCTCGATTGGCAGTCATCTCTTTTGGCCACTCACCTTGTCCAGACTATGAGCATTGCTCCGGAAGCCATTGTACCGCTTTGTTTTGAAAAGTCTCTTTGGACGACTGTGGCCATATTGGGGGTGATGAAAGCCGGGGCTGCGTTTGTGCTGCTAGACCCGTCGTCGCAACCTGCTCACAGAATGCAAGCCATATGCATGCAGGTCAATTGTACGGTCTTGATATCCTCTAGGGCAAACGCCGGCCATTTTGATGGGATCCTGGGAACAAGTACTTTGGTCTTGAATGGAGAGACCTTGAAGAAGATGCAGGTTTCAGCGAATTTTGCAGGGACACCTATCCTGCCTACTTCTGGTAGCAATAATGCATTGTATGGGGTCTTCACTTCAGGCTCCACAGGACAACCAAAAGGAATCGTCATTGAACACGGCGGATACGCCATTACTGCACTGGCTCGTCAGAGCGCACTTGGTCTACACCGCGGGTCTCGTGTGTTGCAATTTGCATCGTACGCTTTCGATGTCAGCATTGAAAACACCCTTGATACGTTGATCGCCGGTGGTTGTGTGTGCATTCCATCGGAAGCGCAGCGAAAGACTGATTTTGCCCGAATTGCCCATGAATTCCAGGCCACATACGTAGACTTGACGCCTTCGGTGGCAAGGCTGTTGAGCCCTAGCGACATCCCGACGGTTGAAACAATGGTTCTCGGGGGCGAAGCAATGGCCAGCGAAGATGTTGCTCGATGGTCAAGTCGAGCCCGCCTTGTCAATGCCTATGGTCCAGCAGAATGTGCTGTGACAGCCACTGTACGACACGTCAAAGCATCAGAACACAAGAACAGCGCTGATGCTACTAATATTGGGCGAGCCTTTGCTACTGCAGCAACTTGGGTTGTCGATCCTTCTGATCACAATAAACTCCTACCTATTGGGTTGGTCGGGGAGTTAGTCATTGAAGGGCCGTTGGTCGGTCGTGGCTATCTGAACAGTGGCAATGAAAGCCAGTGTGCAACTTCCTTCTTGCAGGAAATCCCGGCTTGGAGACTTCAGTTTGCCTCGAGTGTCGGACCGATGACCTCCCGAATGTATTGTACTGGTGATCTGGTCCAATACAATGCTGATGGATCTTTACGATACCTTGGTCGGAAGGATCAACAAGTGAAGATTCATGGGCAACGTATTGAACTGGGAGAAATTGAGACCCAGCTTCGTCTTGCAATCCCCTCGGCGATTGATGTCTTGGTGGATATCATTTCTACAGGCACTCCTCAACGACCATCTCTAATTTCCTTCTTTCACCTAGAGGATGGGAAATCCGAGGGCAATGGCCATACATCTCCCATTATAACGTCTCCCACACAGCACTTCCAATCACTAATCGCAGACGCCGAGGCTACGCTGTCTGCGCTCATCCCTCGATACATGATACCAATTGCATTTATCCCTGTGCATAAGATTCCTCAAACAGCAGCCGGCAAGGCCGACCGTCGCAAACTATGCCAAGCAGCCACTGAGCTATCTCAGGAACAGATGAAGAGCTACATGGTGTCTCAAGACACTGTAAGGGCTCCGTCAACCACAACGGAGAGGAAGTTGCAGTCTCTGTGGGCTGAGGTCCTTCATCTCCCACCACAAACAATCAGTGCCAGCGATGGGTTCTTCCGGATTGGAGGAAACTCAATTCTGGCCATGAAACTTGCAGCATTCGCCAAGCAAGAGGGAATCCAGTTATCAGCGCCGGACTTGTTTGAAAATAAGTCGCTAGAAACCTTGGCATCTGAGCTCGATGCTTCTGTGCGTGCGGAAATCGAGCTTGCTCCGTCCTCTTTTGACTGGGATGTCGAGGCCGCAATCCCTTCTGACTTCGA
The DNA here is from genome assembly GCA_027569675.1 of Penicillium crystallinum. Lineage (NCBI taxonomy): Eukaryota > Fungi > Ascomycota > Eurotiomycetes > Eurotiales > Aspergillaceae > Penicillium > Penicillium crystallinum. The sequence continues at coordinate 162,926 of JAPDKR010000062.1, forward strand.
GGATGGGTTGCAGCCAACATCTCTAAATGGGGTCCACCACCAGAATGAAGCTCATCTTGTCGACTCGAGAATCGAAGTTGTTCTTACAGGTTCTACAGGCCATTTGGGTGGTGAGATCCTTCGAGAACTCGTTTGTCGTGCCGATGTACGATACATTCATTGTGTCGCTGTTCGCAAACCAGACCAACTGGTCAGTGACGAATTGTCGCCCAACGACCACTTCGACTGGAAGAGCTTGTTTGAGCAAAAAGTGAAAGTCTACCAAGGTGATCTGGCATTGCCGCGTATCGGCCTTTCACATCACGACGAAGCGACCATTTTGTCGAATTGCCGGGTTATAATTCACTGCGGCGCTCTTGTGTCATTTGTCCGAAGTTACGAACTCATGCGAGATGTCAACGTTGCCTCAACCAAATATCTTGCAGGCCTAGCAGTCAAAGCATCCATGGGCTTCCATTTCATCTCAACTGTTGGAGTGAACTCTTGCTCCGGAAAAGAACTGGCAATGATCGAGGAAACATCTGCAGCGGGCATCTATCCACCCTCTGATGGGGCAGGTGGGTATATCGCCAGCAAATGGGTCAGTGAAATTTTCCTCGAACGAATCAATGCCCGATACGGTCTCCCAGTCTCCATTCATCGGCCATCCAACGTCATCGGACCCAATGCCCCGAAAGATGATATTATCAACAGCTTACTGGACACGTGCCGCCGGATAGGAATGGTCCCCAGGCTTTCTGGTTGGAGTGGCTATTTCGATCTGATCAGTGTTGAAAATGCTGCATCCAATATCATTAGTTCCATGGTGGAGGCGAATTATAACCACCGTGCTGTCGACGGTGCTTGTCCTGTCACCTACCGACATGAGTCAGGTGATGCAGTCATTCCAATTCACGCTTTGCAGGCGGTAATGGAGAAGGTCGAACAGCGACCGATCCTCCTTGTTGACTTGGATGAATGGATGCTGAATGCCAGGCGCGATGAAGAGACGTCGCATCTTGTCCTCGAGTTCCTGGAAATGAGGAAAGGGAAGGGGGTCATCATGCCATTGATCCAAAACAATCGTATTGCGTGGTTTTCAAATGGATCGACCCCGTGGGGGAGTTCAGGAAAGGGGAAATTGCCTGCGATGAAGGCAGGGGGGCAGTGTGCGCCGATTTTCTCGGAGTAGAATGTTAATTATCTAATTTCCTTTTCCATCAATTGTTCTCCTGAGACTCCATATTTTTTCCATCAAGCACCAGTAGAAAAGACATTTCAAACAGTCTGAAGTTATGTAGGGTTGGACGGAGTGCATGCCTTTATAATCGTGCCAAGCGCACCCAAACCACAGGGCGGTATGGGTGCGCCTCACTCCTTGATAATTTCTCACTCCTTGATAATTTTGGAATCAACGCCTGCTTTTAAACCTCATTATTTCAATCCACAAATGATATTTTTAATTCTACCATACATAGCCTGAATTTCTAGGTTTTATACTAGCCTCATATATAGCATCAAGCCTATCCCTTTCCAATTCAGCGAGCCGTTGGGCCTCCCTTTCCTTGGCTTCCTTTTCAAATTTCCGCGCTGCCTTCTTTGCATCAGCATCCTGCCTTTTTAAAATCCGCTGATTAGCATTGGCTGGTGAGAGAGCAATCCTATCTGCCCCAAGAATCTTCTTTCGGCTTGATGGAATCGAGGCCTTT